>OVBL01000514.1:600000-855799 GCA_900406555.1 Pseudoturritis turrita
GAGCAGAATGCATGGATTCAAAGTATGATTCATCAGTTACAAGAGGGCACTCATTTTATCAAAGGCCACTTCTAGTCTCTAATCCAAAAATAGTTATTTATGTAGAAATCGATGGTATTTTAACACAATATAGACTTCTAATGAAGATGTATGATATTAATTGTGTTTTTGTACTAACTTTACACGACATGGTAAAAATAGCCAAAATAATTTGCATCTCCACACATGTTATAATAATTTGCATCCCCTATGAATCTGGAACAATTTGATTACAAATAAAATAGAAAAAGTTATTTATAGCTTCCAAACTATAAATATCTATAATATTTTAATCATAAATCTAGAATATTCCACAATTATATCTAAAATTTTATATTACAATTATCTAAAGAAATATCTAGATATTCATTCTCTACAATTTTTAGAACATTTTATAAGTTTTCATAAGGTGATATATACATCATGTTATAAATGGTATAAGACATATATAAAAATGCAAAAATAATTGTGTGTTTTCACTAAAAACGGTAAATTTAGAACAAAAGAAAATAGTTAAGCTTATTTTTAAGAAACAAAACATTATATCAAACATGGATAAAGCTTTAAGCTTATAAACTTTTACAAGGCATGAAAAAGATTTATAAGGTAATTTGAAAATGCATAAAGTTTATAAATATTTATAAGCCAATTTATAGAAATAGTATTTTTGAAAAACTTTTACCTTATAGTAATATTTTTGAAAAAGTGTACCTCCAAAGTGGTATTTCTCAAATTCCTCCAATTTATTTGGTGTCAGAAAATGTATGGACTATACGGTAGTATATATTTTCCTGGCTTGGTTTAGGTTTGGACATTTAGTTTTTTTTTTTCGCTTCGTTTGGTTTGGACATTTCAAATTATCAGGTGGTTTTGGAAAATGGATCCAAACTAGAAACAAATTTTATTTTGGTTCGAATTAATTCGGTCTGCAGGTTTTCCATTAAAAAAAAAGTTATATTTTCTTTAGTGTATTCGAATGTATTTTTCTATATTTAATTAAAATATTAATTTTGATTGAATTTTTATTTGATGCCATTGCAGATAATCCAAGTTTGGTTTGGGTTTGGGTTTGGTTTTGGTTTATATTAAATTCTAGTTCGGGTTTTTCGAAAGTAAAGAAAACACTGAGAAAAATTGAAGGTGAGAGTCTTCTCTGTTTAAAAGAAAAACAGAACATAATGCAGATCTTTCTTATGGATTTTTCTTATATATTGGTCCAAGTACTGTTTCTTATGGGGTTTTTTTTCGATGGTTGTTGATTTCAGGTGTTTACTCTGTTGATATGGACACAGACCAGCAAGCAGTGATCTTAGAGGTAACTTAGGTCCAGAACTTTTGATCAAGAACTTTAACAGAAGTTGAAAACATGCTCAGCTCTTGTTCTTATGTTTCAAGTGCAGTTATATCATCGTTTGGGTCAGACAACATTTGGTTTTGGTCAGGTCTGATTGTGACAATGCATTTGGTTTTGAATAGCTCTCACTTAAATACCATTTATACCAATGGTTTCAGGTAACGAGATCAAACTTTATTAATTCTAGGAAATCAAACCGAAAGAAAATGGAATACAAATACCTTTGTTACAATTATCAGTAACCCACCACTTTTGTGGTTGAAATAATAATGAAATTAAAAATCAAACCCGCGAACAAGTACAAGTTAGCCATAAAAGATCAAACTTACCACACTAATCACTGCCTTCACTGGTTAATTGACAACAGAGCAAACCCTACGAATTTCCCCATTTACCCCTGTCTTCACACCAATATTACTCATCTTAACCATCGACCTCGCAAACTGGACATTGAAGTTGCCTCTAGAAGCCATGAACTCTTGCACTATCGGTCTAGTCGTCGGATTAGTCCAAAGAATCTGATCTGATTGAAGAATTCCTCTGCCACGACTGAGATTGTTGAAGAAGGAAGTGTCAAAAGTGTTTCCACTTCCGGTGTCAAGATCCACACGCCTTGATGCGTCGCCGTTTTGAGGACAAAGTCTTTGAAGTTGTGGTACCAATGTTTGGTCCATGGTTGGATCTGCTGTGTTTCCGGTCGTATTGAATATCCTGTTCGTGAAGAACCCACATGCAGCTGTTCCAATCGTGTGTCCTCCTATGAAATCATATATATTCATATTCAATTTGATTATAATTATAACAATATTGAATATTCCGTTCAAAGCCTAGATAATTCGAACTGTAATGTCATATACAATTTTATCCCAAAAAGGTCATATACAAAATCCGAATTGAGCTTAGTACATATAAAAATTAAAATGATAATACTTTTTTTCTTCTATATCTAAAGATACGAAATCGAATACAAACTTAACCGGAAAGGAAAAAAACCGAGTCGATATTTAATTTTCTTTAAAAACTAAGACAATATATGATTGAAACAAAACCCCAGTCCAAAACTTTAGTAAACCGATCCATACTATATCGGTTTTAGTTTGGTAGTTATTTTCTTAAAATCTAAAATTAAAGAACAAATCTGAGCCGAAACTCGAGTGAACCCCAGATGAAACACCTTTGATATACTTATAATCTAAGTATGAGTAAGAAGATGAACCATGCGCTGATGTACAACCCTAATTATCAAAGTGAAATTCAAAATGTCTATACTAGGGGTTTCCATCCAAAATAATCTATTGGATCTATCATAATGTGTAATCGGTGATATATATGTGAAATCTAGAGTAATGAATTTTGTAAAATCACAAACCAACGAGAGCGACAAGATCGCGAGTGTTGAGGCGAAAAGCGGAGAATTTCCTTAGTTGATTGGCGACAGGGTCACTTGGAGAGGGAAGATTGTTAACGTTCGTTGCCAAGGAAACTCGTCCATCTCTACGTCCGGTTGGGACTTGCCAGCTTTGTCCTTTCGTCTACATGCACCCATGGAAAGCCACATAAACGTTATTTAGTATTTCATAGATAGATGTTTAGTTAAAATATTTATTATTTTAAATATCAATTTTTAAAGAGAAATTCCTTAAAATACCATCAAAATAAGTTTTTGTTCAAAATATACCATCCTTAGTTTTTTTCTTTCAAAAATACCACTCAAAATTTTGTTTTTCCAAAAATACCACAAGCACTAAAAATAAATTTTAAGGGTTTATAATTTAAATTTTTGGATTTGGGTTTAGTATTTTGAATTTAGGGTTTACGGTTTAGTTTTGAGGGTTTAGGATTTAGTTTTGAAGATTTAAAATTTAGTTTTAATTTTGTGATATTTTTGAAAAAAAAAAGTTTTAGTGGTATTTTTGGAAAAAAACTATCGATGCTATATTTGGAACAAAAATATATTTTGTGCTATTTTTGAGAATTGCCCATTTTCAAATGCCAAATTTTGTTTTAACATGTAGCATGTATTTTCTTTCAAATGAATCTACATCTTTTAGCATTTTAACCAAAATTTAATTTTTAATTCTAAACATAAATGTCAAACACAAACCAACAAAAAATACATGCTATATGCATTTTGGTGTATACATTATAAGATTATATACTAAAAAAAATGTAATAGTTTTTTGATTTTTTTCTTAATTCATATTGAGACGCAAACCGCAAAAGTTGGTATTTTAAAACAATCGAGACATATTTCTTTGCTTATGATATGTGTATTAGTATACTTACGAGGGTGATAGAATCACGAGCCGCTAAGGTTAAAATATCAGCACAAGAGACAACACCAGGACACGCCACCTCGAGCTGCCTCTTGGCATCGTCGATGACCTCAAAACCACGCAGGTTAAAGTTTGCACCAGCGGTTCTTTCAGTGTTAGGTCCTGATATAAGCACTGAACCATCACAGCCCTGGACAAAGCAATCGTGGAAGTGCATTCTTAGTAAGCCGGGTGCAATTTTTGGATCTGAACCGAAATGAGATGTCACGGTGGTCCGAACAATCGTCTCGGCATTTGGGCACGTTGTTGAGTAGAACCCGATCCTCGTACCTTGGCCATAAACCAGGGTGAGACAGCTAAGGATGACTATGAACGAGCATAATGATCGGACAAACCCCATTTTCTTGTCCTTTTGATGTTTTGTGTTTAGACAAGATCTCAAAGTGTGTTTGAGTTTGTTTATATGCATGAGAAGTGATACGAGAACATGAGTCACTTATAGAGGGATTGAGAAAAGTCAAAGGATGACGTTGAAGTCAACGAAATCGGCTACAGTGTTGAGGTGACTGGGTAAAACGACGACGTAGTGAGCAAATCTCAAAACTGAAAAGCGCGTTTTGTAATTGGTCAGTGCGATGTGAGCTGGCTCCGCGCGTTGACGTTGTTTCTTTGTTCGTTTCTGTTAAACTGATTCCTAATTAATTGTGTAATCAATTTGTATTGAATGTGATCGTAGAATATTCGTCTTGTAGGAGTTTAAATTTTGATTCAAACTCTAATTTTTTATAAAAGAAAACTCGTATTAGACTTAAGGATAATCTTCATTTTAAAATGCACCGACTTTAGATTGGTTGATCGAATAAAGTTAAAAATATACGAAACTGTTCAACAAAGTTCGCATATAACTTCTCTCTTTTCTGCAATTTAAATTGAAAAATGTTTAGCAAAAAAAAAAAAGTTCGCATATATATCAAGTGAGATTAATGTATGTGCAAGATTTACTTTTAAACCCATCAATCTTGAATAGAGTAGTTCAAAGCTACGAATCCTATCATGTGACATTTTCTTTTTAATAACATAATATATTGCTTATATCCACGCCTGGCTTAAGTTTAATATAGGCTTTGGTGTCGTCAGTTCCCGCCAAAACTTTTCGGGGTTTGAGACAGATTTAAAAAATGGAGTTTTTATATAATTTTAACGATAATTATAATATAATTTAAATAATTTAATATAATGAAAATAGTGGAAATTTTTTTAGTCCAGTGGTTTGAATAAAGGTTCATTAATGCTTTTACACCGGGATATATGAAGTTCGAATCCAGGAGAATGCGATTTATGCAAATTGATGGAGGCAAAAAATTACAGAAGATTTTTAGCGTGATGCAAGTAGAGCCGTTCGTCATTGTCCAGTATGTTCGTCGTGGTCTCGCATATCAAAATTAAAATTGTTAGTTGTAGAATCGTCCATGCAATTGTTTTCGTAATTTGTAATAGTTAATATCTTAGACGTTAAAAAAAAATGATAGATAAAATCTAAAACGTTAAACAAAACAAAATTTCTCTTAATATAAAGATCGGTTTTGAATTCATGTGGAATACCAAATAAAAATATTCTCTAACTACTATACTAAAACTATTTTATATTTTATTTGGGAACCTTCAAAATTAATATAAAGTGGGGACTCTAAGTCATTTTCGTAATATTGTAGGTACGATCTTGGGTGTGGTAGGAAAAAGGATCCTATATTATATTAATTAATAAAAATAATAGTTGGAGTATTAAAATTAATAAAGCAATGAAAATCGAACCACCAAAAATTAAAAAAAAAATAGTGGGCTAACAAATAATCAAGCCCAAAGTTGGGAAAAAATATTTAAATACCCAATTTTTAAAAAGTGCCAAAAATGCTCAAATTCTATTATTAAATGTTTAAATACCAAACTATTTTAAACGGTGTCAAATTGAAACTATTTTAATTGACACTTAACACCGCTAATTGATACTTATCACCGCTAATTGACACATTTTAGAAGAAAAGTAATTAGTCTAAATTAAATCTCAAATTACGCCTTCTTTTTCGATGTTTCTTCTTTTTCTTAACACATGTATAAGAGAAAATAATTTCAAAAGATTGGTTAGATTATTTGAAATATATTTCCATCGTAAATATTCCAATTAAATGAGTCTAGGAACACAAAACATAGCATAAGTTTGAATTCAGAAATGAGTTAAGAAACAAGAAAAACTTTTTTGGATGTTCTCTCTCAAGGGTTCTAAGAAGCTCCCACTGCAGATCATTGTGATGCTCCTTGTGATGATCCATGCGAACCTTCTTGAGATGCACCCTATGATAAAATGAATACACCAATTATATACATAAATAATTTCACATATCAATTTTCTATAAAAATAAACTAGGAAAAACTGAATCTGAATCTTCTTTGGCCGACCTCGAGGTCTCTTTTCTTTCACTCTGGCCTCATTTGAACATGTTAGTATGTTATGTCCCTCTTGCTTACACTTAGAACATGTCATTACACGACCATGGCCAGTCAATCTATTATTTTTTGATGCAGATTCATGAGGTTCTTTTATCCTATTATGCTCATTTGGTCTTCCTCGTCTTCTTTTTGCCAGTGTTGGCATGATAGGTATCTTATTCAACCTTGACCACTCTTTCATGCCCTGAACTGGTCTAATACCTCATGCGTAAGTCTGCTGCCACCTCTGAGTAGTGTAATACTCAGACACAAATGAATCAAGATCGAGCTTCCTTGCCAAGATAACAGACATGGCATGATTACATGGGATGCCATTCAACTGCCATTTCACGCAACCACACGTTCTCAGCCCCATATTAACGCAATATGAAGTACCATGATCATCAACCTCACATTCATCACCAGTACTCAGATACCTAATACACCTCTTAGACTCTATTCTACTATTTTCAATCGCAACATGAGTTTTTTAGTGAACTTTATGTTGAATCTGTTTGTAAGAATGGAACGTTTTGTATTACGTTCCATTACTTGTCTCCTAATACCCTCTAACATATCAACCATTGGCTTTTTTCTCTCATTTCTAATGGTTTTATTGAAGCTTTCAGACAAGTTGTTCAAAACATCATTGCAACATGAGCCGACTTTAAAGAATGCTCGAGACCATGTAGTTGGTCTAGCACGCTGGAGTAAATCATACTCACCTATATTATACTTCTTCAGCACTTCCAAGTTCTCATATAAGTCTCCCATTGTGTAGCTTCGTGTTATTCTCCAAAATATTCCCTCAAGTTCTGGATCTTTGTTGGCCCTCTTCCAATTTTGCAAGATATGTCGAGCACACATCCGATGTTCTGCGTGTGGTAGCTCTGAATGTACAATATTCACTAAACCCTGTAATAAACAACCAAAAATATTTGATTGCTAGCATGTCTAAGACACATTAATTGAAAAATATAAAAGGACAAACCTTCTGCTTATCAGATATTATTGTTATGTTGTCTCCTCCTTGTAGTTGTAAATCAACCTTGAGATGCTGGATAAACCATTTCCAATTATCAGTGTTTTCGACTTTAACTACAGCCCATGCAATTGGAAAAATCCTATTGTCACCATCCCTACCAACCGCAGCTAGTAACTCTCCTTTTATATCCCATTTTAAGAATGCACCATCTAGCCCAACAATGGGTCTACATGTTTGCTTCCATGAAGATTTCAGAGATTCAAAGCAAATATATATCCTGAAAAAACGTTGTTGCCCCTCTGCTGGTCCTGGAAATGTCTCGATATCAATTGTAGAACCAGGATTCGTTGTAATTAGCTCTTTCTGATAATCCCATAGCCTTGCAAATTGTTGCGCGTGAATGGTCTTCCTTTTATCAAGCACTGCCTTCTTTGCTTTCTTACACTGATCTACATAAATATTAAGATTATATTGATTCTTAATCTCAGTCATCATCTCGGTCGACGTCATTTTTGGTTTCACTCTGAGATCTTCCTCAAACAATTCAGCAATTGTTGATGTATTCAACATGTTTGAATAACCAGATTTATCACAAATATACTCATTGATATAAACTTTCACCAACAACTTGTTTATGCATTTATCATATCAGCAATAAACCCGCCAAGGACAACCTTTTGCAGAGCAAACTGCACCAATCCTTTTAGCTGAAGATATGTACATCTTAATATCATATTGTGTTTTTAGTGATTACTTAAGAAGGTTGTGCTTGATGTCTGCAGCACTATTGTAGGGTTTTCCTAAGGCTATAAGGTCATCAGTATATACACCACTATCATGAACAATAGGCCTGCTATCATCAATATCCATTTCATCATCAGAAGATGGATTTCATCCTCATCATAAATCTCATCTGGACAACTTCTCTCATGGTCGGTCTCTCAACACTATGTTCTTGAACACATAGCATTGCAACAAAGAACAATTCCATGGCTTCTTCTAATGCACATTACTCAATCTCTGGTCAATGATTTTCACCACACTTTGTCTGTTACAGTTTGTTTGAATCTTTGACCATTGCTCCATGTCTACACCTTCTTCCCCAAAGTTATCTACGGTTTTCGACCATAATTAGCTCCAATAACTCTGCTCTGAAGCTATACACATCGTTCTTCTCGTCTATTCGCACTGTATACGCGTATTCTCTATTGAAGAAATTAGATAAAATTGCTTAAGTCATACAAAAACCGATTATCTTGGGAATGAAACAATTTTAGGTCCAAACTACGTGAAAGCCGAACCGAAACTAAAATGCGTAACCCTACTTTTGAATGTTACGTGTGGTGCAAGAAACGAGTATTGGGAATCATTCATGTACCTGGAGCAATGTAGCCGTACGAGCCTGCGATCGAGGACATACTCTGAAGCTCCATTGTCTTGCATCATAAATTTAGCCTGGGTTACCAACACTGATGTGATTCGAGAAAGTTGGGAGGGAAGCTCGTCGGGCCAAAGTTCTGTTGGAAATATCCTGAAATCATTTGTACTTTACTCTAATTAAAGTTGTAATGTCGAGATTTGACAATCGTATAATATTAGGTGGTTATAAAGTTTTACTAGAGACCGCTTATAATCTATGGGTCTGAAAGTCCATTACTAATATTATACGATCCTACATGGTCCCACACCTAAACAAACTGGATCCATATATAATTGGAACTAATTTGGATTAGACCAATTTTAATATGTTTGAATATTAGGAATTCTTATAAATATATATATATATATATATATATATATATATATGATATTTATGGATGAGTAATTAAATCTTAATTGGATTAAGATTAAATATTCTCATGGGCCATCATGTAATTGGTTTGGGTTTATGTGGACATATCTTCTAATGTGATTAGGGTTAATGACTAATCCATATATAATTGGAACTAATTTGGATTAGACCAATTTTAATATGTTTGAATATTAGGAATTCTTATAAATAAATAAATAAATAAATAAATATATATATATGATATTTATGGATGAGTAATTAAATCTTAATTGGATTAAGATTAAATATTCTCATGGGCCATCATGTAATTGGTTTGGGCTTATGTGGACATATCTTCTAATGTGATTAGGGTTAATGATTAATCCATATAAAAGGAAAATGTTCCACCATCGTCAAAGTGCAGATGAGCATAATAATCTCAGAGAGAGATTTTTTTTCTTGCATGAGAAGAAAAAAGTAAAATGTCGTTCTTATTTGTTCACGCAACAAGATCAACATACGATTCCCAATTACAGACAATTCGTGTGACGAATATGAGAGAGTTCTCGACAGTACTAGTATACTGTGTTTGATCCAGTTTGTGTGTGTGTGGATATCGGTAGAGGCACGACACTTGGAGTGCTCAATAACCTCGAATCGTTTTGATTTATTATTCCACTGCAGAATATCCATGTATATTCTAAACCCTAAGATCTAGATTTAATTCAGTATTTACACGAATCCTGACAATTGAATTCGTAATTATTAATTTATAAATTATTATAAACCGGTACGAATTCCAATAGTGGTATCAGAGCCTACGTGCATAATATTGAAATTAGGCTAGTTTAATATATAAATGTGATATATATGAAATAACTGATTTGATTGAACATGTTTAAATTTTGAAATTATTTTAATAATATCCAGCATGTTCGATCGTTGACTTTGATGTTTAGTATATTAAGAATATTGATAAACATATATGTCGATATAAAGATATCTTTGTCTATGTTCATGTGCATGGTTAATAAAAGTACGAATACATATAAACATATTTTCATGATCTGTTTGAACATGAATGAAATTGATAAGTTTCGTTTTGTTAAGCATATTCACGTGACTAGAATATTTATAAATATTTAATGTGTTAAATATATTATTGAAGATTAGATGTATATAGAGATATACATGTGTTTGCTTATTTATTCTAATTAAAGTAATTAGAATTATATACGATATCTAAGTATGTAAGTTTCGCATAAACATAACATTCCATATTTGATTTGGAATGATTCCTCATGTGAAAGATATATAACTCAAGAAGAAGAATTGGGTCAATCCTAATTTGATTAGGATTTGGTTCAATTATCTAATTCTTTTCAATCGTAAATACATATTAGACATATATTTTTATTTAATATTGTTTTATTATTTTATATTGGATATAAAATTTAAATAAAACATAAATTAGATAATATTTATTCCTCAATAAATATCAAGTATTTTGATATCTCCCCAATCTCATCAACTGTTAAAGTTTAAATGGTTGTGTGATGGGTCTGCCAAAGCAGCGGTCCGCAATTATTTGAGAATGAGACAGATGGTAACGGTTACAATATGAAACGAGATTGGTTTGCTTGACTAGGCTATCAAAACGGTTTTGGGCTTAGAGACATAGAATTGGATTAGACATAAGATGTCATCCACAACCAAGAATTATATTGGATATAATTAGCAAGGGCATTGCTTACCTAAATAGCTAGATATTCGGGGGTGGAGCCAAAGCTCACTTGAATTCTAGTGAAATATGGATCTTGGATACTATACTCATATTGAGGAAATTTTGTTTTGAGTATAGTGTGAGTTTTCTTAATTGTTGAGAATGCTCGAAATTCATGAACATCATATTAACTTTTGCTTTTTTTTCCTGACAGTTATGTCAAACCCTCAAAGTTCATATTCAGTGCGATTTATTTTTGAGAATGACAAATTGAATGAATCAAACCTCCTTAATTATATGGAAGATCTAGAAGAGAAGAAGACATTTAAGATTTCTTCTCTGGGTATTTATGTTATAGAAGTAAATGTTACTACTTCTGGTTCTACTCCTTAGGTATTGGATACCGGCTGCGGAGCTCACATTTGTGTAAATGCGCAAGGTCTAAAGAACATTAGAACTTTGGAGGAAGGACAAGTAGACATACGTGTGGCTAATGGAGCAAAAGTTGCTGCATTAGCTGTGGGAACATATCCATTGTCTTTACCTTCAGGCATGGTTTTAGAACTAAATAATTGTTACTATGTCCCTGCTATAAATAAGAATATCATCTCTATTCCATGTTTGGACATGGAAGGTTTTCAATTCTCGATCAAGAACAAGTGTTGTTCATTTGATCGTGATGATATATTTTATTGTAGTGCTCCATTAGAGAATGGGCTTTATGTTCTAAACCAAAGCATGCCCGTCTATAACATTCGTACCAAGAGGTTTAAGTCTAATGACTTAAATCCAACTTTTCTCTGGCATTGTCGTTTGGGCCATATAAACGAGAAACGCATCCAGAAGCTTCATAATGATGGAATTTTGAGCTCATTTGATCATGAATCATATGAGACATGTGAATCTTTTTTGTTGGGTCAAATGACTAAAACTCCATTTACTAGACACAATGAAAGAGCTAATGAGTTGTTGGGCCTTATACATATAGATGTATGTGGGCCAATGAGCTTAAGTGCCAGGGAAAACTACCAGTACTTCATTATATTTACTGATGATTTCAGTTGATATAGTTATGTTTACCTGATGAAACATAAACCTGAATCCTTTGAAAAGTTCAAGGAGTTCCAGAATGAAGTACAAAATCAACTTGGCAAAAACAATTAAAGCTCTTCGATCAGATCGTGGAGGAGAGTATTTGAGCCAAGTTTTAGTGATCATCTAAGAGAGTGTGGAATTTTTTCACAGCTCACTCTTCCAGGAACACCACAATGGAATGGTGTGTCTGAAAGGAGAAATCGAACTTTATTAGATATGATTCGATCAATGATGAGTCACACGGATCTTCCATTATCTTTTGGGGATATACTCTAGAAACTGCTGTGTTTATGCTCAACCGGATCCCATCAAAGTCAGTAGAAAAGACACCATATGAGATATGGACTGGAAAGGTTCCGAATTTGTCTTTTCTGAAAATTTGGGATTGTGATGCTTATGTCAAATGTATATTTACAGATAAGCTTGGACCCAAATCTGATAAATGCTACTTCATAGGTTATTCCAAAGAAACCAAAGGTTACTACTTTTACAACTCCACCGAAGACAAAGTGTTTGTTGCTCGGAATGATGTCTTTCTAGAAAGAGAATTTCTTTCAAAGGGAACTAGTGGGAGTAAAGTACAACTTGAGGAAATTCGAGATACACAGGAGATTGCTCCAACTTCTAAGGAAGAGCATCAACTAGATTTACGAAGAGTAATATAATCTACACCTGTGGAACCTGAGGTACGTAGGTCCGAAAGGACTCGTGACGAACCTGATAGATATGGAGGTTTGGGTGACAGATCATCATGATATATTGCTTATATAGAGAGTGATGAACTTACGTCTTACGAGGAAGCAATGATGGGCCCTGACTCCGATAAATGGCTAAAAGCCGCTGGATCCGAAATGGAATCCATGTCAGAAAATAAAGTATGGACTTTGGTAGATTTACCTGATGGTGTTAAAGCCATTGAGTGTAAATGGATTTTCAAGAAGAAAAATGACATGGATAGTAATATCCAGATATACAAAGCTAGATTGGTGGCTAAAAATTACAAGCAAATTCATGGTATAGACTATAATGAAACCTATTCCCCAGTCGCAATGTTTAAGTCCATTCGGATTCTCCTAGCAACTGCCGCTTATTATGATTATGAGATATGGCAGATGGATGTGAAAACAACTTTCCTTAATGGAAATCTCGAGGAGGATGTGTACATGACACAACCTGAGGGTTTCACAGATCCTGAAAATGCTAGTAAAGTATGCAAGCTTCATAATTCCATTTATGGCTTGAAGCAAGCATCTCGGAGTTGGAATCTTCGTTTTAATGAAACAATCAAAGAGTTTGATTTATCAGAAACGAAGAAGAACCGTGCGTTTACAAGAAGATTAGTGGGAGTGCAGTTGCATTTCTGGTATTGTATGTAGATGATATACTGCTCATTGGAAATGACATTCCTTTGCTTCAGTCTGTTAAGACTTCACTAAGTAGTTGTTTCTCATTGAAAGACATGGGAAAAGATGCTTACATTCTTGAAATAAGAATCTATAGGGATAGATTGAACAAGCTTATTGGACTATGTCAAGATACTTATATAGATAAAGTCTTGCATAGGTTCAATATGCTATGATTCTAAAAAAGGCTTTTTCACCAATGTCTCATGGCATAACTCTCAGCACGACTCAGTGTCCTTCGACACCTGATGAGCGAGGGCGCATGAGTAAGATTCCATATGCTTCAGCTATAGGATGTATGCCATAATCTGCACTCACCTAGATGTTGCATATGCTTTGAGCATGACGAGCAGATACCAGTCTGATCCAGGTGAAAGTCACTGGATAGTAGTCAAGAACATCCTTAAGTACTTGAGAAGAACTAAGGATAAATTCTTGGTCTACGGAGGAAGTGAGGAACTTGTTGTGAGTGGTTACACAGATGCCAGCTTTCAGACAGACAAAGATGATTTTCGATCACAATCTAGATTTGTCTTTTGCCTTAATGGAGAAGCAGTGAGTTGGAAGAGCTCTAAGTAGAGCACTGTGGCAGACTCGACAACAGAGGCTGAGTATATAGCTGCTTCTGAAGCAGCTAAGGAGGTTGTTTGGATCAGGAAGTTCATTACTAAGCTTGGTGTGATTCCTAGTATTTCTAGCCTTTTAGATCTTTATTGTGATAACAATGGAGCAATCGCACATGCAAAAAAACCTAGATCCCACCAGAAATCCAAACACATACAAATGCGATATCACCTCATTCAAGAGATTATTGATAGAGGAGATGTAAAGATTAGCAGAGTTACAACATATGCAAATGTTGCTGATCCTTTTACAAAACCTCTTCCGCAGCCTAAGCATGAGAGTCATACTGCTGCAATCGACATTAGATTTATTAAGATGTAATCTTAATTATAGTGGGAGGTTTTTCTATTATGATATGATGTTCATGTATACATACATTTGATTTTATTTTCAAATTAATGAAATTTGTTTCGGTATTATTTTATTATTGGATGATTAAATAATAGTCCCAGAATAATTTATGTCATTCTTATAGGCCATCAAGTACGTGACTTGATCATGAAACACTATGAGTGCAAAATGACATAAGTTATAGAGGTCCCTAGTCAAAGTTATTATCATGGAATATTAATAACTATAAATGACTAGTATGTGAGGTGACTGATGACTAAGTTTCATGAAGTCATTGATATGTGGTATTAAGTCAATCACATAGATATGTGTTGGAAAACACAGTATTGGACTGACCCGCTATGAGAACTCTACAAGATTATTATATGAGTGTCATAAGAGTTTCTCATCACAACTATAAAGTATAGTCCTTTGACCTGAGTACGTCGTGATTTCTTACACATGGATTGGTCCACTTTGAATGTGTCAAACATCAGCCGTAAAAGGTGATTATAAAGACATTGATTGGGCGTGCTATGAACTGTGTAAAGGAACATGGATGGTATAAGATGGGATTTGACCCTCCTATATAACAGGAGATAAATATCTCTGGGCCTATCGAAGATTTGATACTGAGAAATGCGTGACCGCGCTCAAACGAGGTGAATGCCAGTCGTTTGTTTGATCAGTATAAATTGGAGTTCGATAAACATGATATGGCTTGATAAGGATGACACAGTTTCTTGCCTTATGCCCAGATCGAGATATATAGACAAATGGATTATCAAAATATATGATTCCAGTACAAGTGGGAGATTGTTGGAAATGTCCTGAAATCATTTGTACTTTACTCTAGTTAAAGTTGTAATGTCGAGGTTTGATAATCGTATAATATTAGGTGGTTATAATGTTTTGCTAGAGACCGCTTATAATCTATGGGTCTGAAAGTCTATTATTAATATTATACGATCCTACAGGATCACATACCTAAGCAAACTGGATCCATATATAATTGGAACTAATTTGGATTAGACCAAATTTAATATGTTTGAATATTAGGACTTCTTATAATTATATATGATATTTATTGATGAGTAATTAAATCTTAATTGGATTAAGATTAAATATTCTCATGGGCCATCACGTAATTGGTTTGGGCTTATGTGGACATATCTCCTAATGTGATTAGGGTTAATGATTAATCCATATAAAAGGAAAAAGTTCCACCATCGTCAAAGTGCAGACGAGCATAATAACCTCAGAGAGAGATTTATTTATTGCATGAGAAGAAAGAAGTAAAACGTCGTTCTTGTTTGTTCACGCAACAAGATCAACATACGATTCCCAATAATAGACAATTCGTGTGAATAATATGATAGAGTTCTCGACGGTACTAGTATACTGTGTCTGATCCAGTTTGTGTGCGTGTAGATACCG
This sequence comes from Pseudoturritis turrita, assembly GCA_900406555.1. NCBI lineage: Eukaryota > Viridiplantae > Streptophyta > Magnoliopsida > Brassicales > Brassicaceae > Pseudoturritis > Pseudoturritis turrita. Next base: position 615,522 of record OVBL01000514.1, read on the forward strand.
GTAGAGGCACGACACTTGGAGTGTTCAACAACCTCGAATCGTTTTGATTTATTATTCCACTGCAGAATATCCATGTATATTCTAAACCCTAAAATCTAGATATAATTCAGTATTTACACGAATTCTGGCAATTGAATTCGTAATTATTAATTTATAAATTGTTATAAATCGGTACGAATTCCAAAAAAGTTTTGGTATGCGCATGTGTGTTATTGCTCACGATCATATGCCCCAGCAGAACGTGCATACACCATTTGTGTTGACCTAGTGTGTTGGACTAAGCTTGTCTCCTCTACTTGGAAATGAAAAATGATCGATTGAAGAAGATGATTGGAAATTAGGAAGATGATTACCTAAATCAGATAAGAAGAAGATGAGTTTAATTAAACCCATGTGCCAAGCACGTGACCCTTAAAAAAAGGAAATCACGTTTCAATTCAAAGAATAGGAAATAATTATTTAACGTTTTAATAATAGGCAATTTACCTTTATCATGTTAAGTTTTAACCGATACGAGAACAATATTATTCAGATTAATAAACCCATCTTTGAAAATTCTAATTAAGATTTTGTTCTGCTTCTTATTCTGAGAAAATTTCGTTTATTTATTTTGTTAATCACAAAATCTATCATGGTATCAGAGCAATGTTGAGATTCTAAGAGCCTAACATCACAAATCAATCTCACAAAACCATAAAGATCACAAGAAACTACAATTAATCACAAGGAAATCTATCACAAAAATTACAAGAGAAGATGCAGCAAAGCACTACACAGATTATTCCTATGTTTAACGGAAAGAATTTCAGCCTATGGGTTAAGAGAATGAAGGCGATATTGAAATCCAGATCTCTATGGATCATTGTCTCATAAAGAATTTCTCAACCACCAAAAACCAAAACAAAACCGACAGAAGAAGAACTTACCTCGATAAAAGAATGGAAGGAGTTAGAAGTCAAAGACCAGCTTGCTTTGCAACTAATCCATAGTGCATTGGGTGAAGATATTTTGGGAGCTAGAAAGAGTCTCTGATGAAGAATCAGCGAAAATCGCTTGGGATCTTCTGCATACATAATACAAAGGAGACTCAAAGACATCACAAATTAGACTAGAAACATTAAGAGCAAATTTTTAGAGTGTAAAAGCAAACGGCGAAAGAAACAATCAGAGAATTCATGAAAAGAGTTATTGAACTCAATAATGAGATGAAATCTTATGGAAACAACATGTCTGAAGAATATTTGGTGTCAAAAGTATTATGTTCTGTAACAACCAAATATGATCCATACATTGGTGTGATCGAGCAAACAAAAGATTTGCAAACATTGACATTGCAAGAACTGTTAAATGCATTACAAATGCAAGAAAACATACTTGAAGATAGAGAATATCAAAATTTAGAGAGAGCGTTCTATGCAAAGGCAATAAACCATTCCAGATAAATCAAGGAACCAGCCAGAGCTTCGATAATTTTAATCATAAACCAAGAAAGCAAAGATGGTGCAGCTACGGCCAGAAATATAATCATTACGAAACAAATTGTTGTTTCAAAACAAGAAACCTAACAGTGATCAAAGCAGACATCATAAGTCACAAATACAATGTTATAACTGTGGAGAAGTCGGACACATATCCATGGATTGCAAAATAAAGAAAAATCAGCAATCTTATTTGCACCAAGAAGAAGCTATAATACAAGAACTATCATTTGAAGCAAGTGATACACCAATAAATCCAAGCACATGGATTGTTGATAGTGGAGCAACATGCCACATGGTCAAAGAAGAAAAGTTTTTCATAGAGTTGGAAAAATCAGTCCGAACTCCTATTAAAGTGGCTAGTGGTGAGGTACTTGTAAGTACATGAAAAGGCAGCATCACTGTTGTTGGGGTCAGATCCCACTTAACTGGGATCTTTAGGCGAAAATGGTTAAGTATGAGCATAGACATGTCAAGCAGGTAAAGAGAAAGGACGAGGGGAGGGGTGAGTGGGAACGACGAGCCCAAAACCGAAACGAGGCAACAACGTCGTAATCTCCATCCATATCGGTGATATAGGTCGGTGATTCTGAGATGAAATGGGCCGGGTCAAATCTAAGAAGCCCATAACTTTCTGCTGGACTAGAAGGTTTATGGAAAAAAGGAAAAATAGGCTAGAAAAAAGGAAAGCTTCCTTATCAGTTTATGGCAAAAGACTACCGACTCAGATTACATATAAATATGCATGCATTTGTACCCAAGAAGGGGATTCGCAACTTTGACCTAGCAAGAATACTTAGGGTTTTCTGAACAACCTCTGTATTCGAAACTCTTCGACATATCAATAAAAATAACCATATTTGGATCTCTGTTCTGGTGTTACTTCTAATATAAGTTTTGGAATCCCTAAATTTTTCTTAACAAATTGGATATTGTGGTTTTCAATACCCACAATTTGGCGCCATCTGTGGGGACTCTCAAAAATTTCTGACTCTTAAGAACCACCAAATACGAGATTTGAAGAGATGACTAACGACGGAGACAAGAACAGCGAGGACGCAAGTAATACTGACACCGATCTTCCTGGAGCAAGGACAAATCCAGCGCTAGCAAACACAGAGGCCATTCCAGCGGCGATAGCGGAGATGAAAGACATGCTGGCCACGATAGTGAAGGTGGGAGAGCAAGATGAGTTGAACAAATCGGTGTCGGAGAAGCTCAAAACGCTAACAACGGAGAGCCGAACCAGATACCTTCGAGCCGGAAGCACGAGGTCAACAACGAATCCTTCCAGAAGAGTGGGACAACTTGGGCTCAATCCGATGGCCCTCGATTTCTCAACACCCCGGGATGCATCCAGATCGACATGAAGACTGCCACCGTTACATCCAGTCAACGAACAACCGCCCGCGGTGACCAGATCAAACATAACGGAACCGCCCCCGCTGATCCGAGGAGCAAGAAGTGCCAACGAAATCGACCTAGGAAACGAACGCGATAGGATGGCTGCTATATTTGACCTCGACGAAGAGGAGGAGGGAGTAATAATTTACACCGATCTAACGGAAGAAGAAGAGAACTTCCTAATAGACCAGCAGGTGCAGTTCATTGACGAGCCGCAAAGAACAGGCAGAGGCAACATCCCAGGCGAGCTACGAAGAGCAAACTCTGACCACCAGCGGCAGAGGAACAAAATCCAAGCATCTCTAGCTCAAGCCACTGCCGAGGTGCGAGCTGTCCGCTCCCAAGTACACAAGGCCACAAGCGCGGCTCCAGAAATAGATCTTGTGTTGGAGGAAGCACAACGAACGCCGTTTACAGCTCGTATCACCAACTCTAGCATCTCCGACCCAGGGAAGATCAATATTCCAGTCTACAACGGCACGAACGATCCCAAGGAACATATCACAACTTTCTGCATAGCAATGGGAAAAGCCAACCTTAGGGAAAGCGAGAAAGACGCCGACTCCTGCCTCATGTTCGTAGAAAATTTGAAAGGCGCAACCCTTCAATGGTTTTCCAGGCTGGAGCGAAGGTCTGTCGATAATTTCCAGCAGCTATCAACCATCCTTCTGAAGCAGTACTCGATGTTCATGGATAAGAAGGCTTCCGACGCAGACCTCTGAGCTTTAGCACAAGGATCAACAGAGACCTTATGAAGCTTCATGGAGAGATTTAAAGCTGTAGTATCGAAAATCGAAGGAGTAAGCGACAAGGCCACTCTTACAGCGTTGAAGAAATCACTATGGTACGAATGAGACTTTCGGAAAGAAGTTGCGCTAAATGCACCCTAATAGATCCAAGACGCGCTGCATCGGGCATCGAGTTCGGCAAGGCCTCCACTTCGGCAAGGGAGACTTTGGCAAGGGGGGAGACATCGGCAAGGCCACTTCGGCCAAGGAAGCTCCACTTCGGCCAAGCTTCACTTCGGCCAAGGTAGCTCCACATCGGCAAGGAGACTTCGGCACGGCTCCTGCTCCACTTCGGCACAGCCCACATCGGCAAGGAGACTTCGGCACGGAGAGCCCACTTCGGCGAGAGAAGAGGCTTCGGCAATGGCCATTTCGGCCAAGCCATCCACTTCGGCCAAGCTGTCCACTTCGGCCAACAGTCCACTTCGCCCAGGCAATCCGCTTCGGCCAACGAGTTCACTTCGGCCGTCATACGAATCCACTTAAGCACGATACAAGCTCACTTCGGCCATGATACGAGCTCGCTTCGGCTGTGATACGAATCCACTTAGGCACGAAACGAGCTCACTTTGGCCGTGATACGAATCCACTTAGCACGATACAAGCTCACTTTGGCCGTGATACGAATCCACTTAGGCACGATACGAGCTCACTTTGGCCATGATACGAATCCACTTTGGCACGATACGAGCTCACTTCGGCCGTGATACGAATCCACTTAGGCACGATACAAGCTTGCTTCGGCCGTGATACGAATCCAGTTAGGCACGATACGAGCTCTACTCCGGCCAAAGTTAACCCTTCGGCCAAGAAGTCCACTTTGGCCAAGCTGTCCACTTCGGCCAAGCAGTACACTTCGGCCAAGCTGTCCACTTCGGCCAAGCAGTCCACTTCGGCCAAGCTGTCCACTTCGGCCAAGCAGTCCACTTCGGTCAAGCAGTCCACTTCGGCCAAGCTGTCAACTTCGGCCAAGCAGTCAACTTCGGCCAAGTAGTCCATTTCGGCCAAGCTGTCCACTTCGGCCAAGCAGTCCACTTCGGCCAAGCTGTCCACTTCGGCCAAGCAGTCCACTTCGGCCAAGCAGTCCACTTCGGCCAAGAAGTCCACTTCGGCCAAGCAGTCTCACTACGGCGAAGAAGCCCGACTTCGGCAAGCACATGGCCACTTCGGCAATGGGCAGAAGACTCCGGCAAGACCACTTCGGCAAGCCTGGCCGAAGCCAAGCTTGGCCGAAGTCAACCTGGCCGAAGTCGTTTCTATACGGAGCTGTTTGGCCGAAGTCAATTCTATAGGAAGCTATCTAGCCGAAGTCATCTCTATACGGAGCTGTCTGGCCGAAGTCAATTCTATACGAAGTAGTTTGGCCGAAGTCATTTCTATACGGAGCTGTTTGGCCGAAGTCAAATCTATACGAAGCTGTCTGGCCGAAGTCAAATCTATACAAACCTGTCTGGCCGAAGTCAAATCTATACGAAACTGCCTGGCCGAAGTCATTTCTATACGGGGCTGTCTGGCCGAGGTCAATTTTATACGAAGCTGTCCGGCCGAAGTCATTCCCATACGGGGCTGTCTGGCCGAAGTCAATTTTATACGAAGCTGTCCGGCCGAAGTCATTTCCATACGGAGCTGTCTGGCCGAAGTCAATTCTATACGAAGCTGTCTGGCCGAAGTCATTTATATACGAAGCCAAAAGACGACGCGGCCGAAGTCATTTCTATACGAAGCCAAAAGACGAAGCGCCCGAAGTCATTTCTATACCAAGACAGAAGACGACGCGGCCGAAGTCAAATCTATACGAAGCTGTCTGGCCGAAGTCAAATCTATACGAAGCTGCCTGGCCGAAGTCATTTCCATATGGAGCTATCTGGCCGAAGTCAATTTTATACGAAGCCAGAAGACGACGCGACCGAAGTCATTTCTATACAAAGCCGCGGCCGAAGTCATTTCTATACGAAGACAACAAGCCCATCTTCGGCCTACCATGATCCAAAGGCCCATGAAGTCAAGCCGGCTTAGCTAAAAGGAAAATCCCGAAGGATTAGGAAGTTTTCCTAATCCCTTTGGGATTAATCTGGCCGACTCAAACTAGTATATATATTTATGTACGTCTCTCGAAAAAGGGATCCAGAATTTACTTAGCAAAAACCCTAGACTTTTTTGCTCTACAAACACTTGTACGAAAAGCTTTTCGAAACAGCTCAATAAAAACCATCTTTGGATCTTCGCTTTCGTGGTTAATACGCAGAAATTTCATCCCTCTTAACAAACCTCCGACAAATCTAATTGTGTTGATTTCGACTCCCATAATTTGGCGCTAGAAGGAGGGCTATTGAAACTTTATTACTCCAAGGAACCACCGTACGAACGATCCGAAGAAGATGACCGACGACAGAGCAAGACGAACTGACGATCCTCAGGAAATCGTGGCCGATGGATCTGGAGAGAAAGATGCACCAGCGCTTGCAGCTTTGGAGATGAGCCCGGAGGCCTTGTCGCAGATAAAGACGATGCTAGAAATGCTGCTCAAGAAGGCGGAGGAGCAGGATAAGCTGAACACAACGGTGACTGACAAGCTGGAGGTCCTTGCGATGGCAAGCCGAACCCGAGGTTGGGGCTCAGGAGTTGACCTAATAAGGCACCCCCTTCGACGTCTCAATCCAACGGCCTTTAATTTCTCGATGGCTCACCACGTGCCGAGAACCCAATGCAGACTACTTCCTCCGAACCAACCAATTGGGACCGCCGAACTGAATGCGGCACCGCAAGAGACAAACACGCAGACTGTGGATGGAACGAATCCGATGATCAACCTAGAGGACAACCCAGAGGGTGAACACCACTTGGAATACCACCGCGAAGCTGAACTCGTAGGTGCAACCCGAACTCGAGTCGAACGAAGCGGTAGCAACCTAGGCCATGATCAAGACCTTACCGAGGAAGAGGAGAACATCCTCTGGGTCCAACGAGCCCATATCGAAGAAGAACGAAAAGCAATAATCCGAGCTCAGAAGGAGGAGATGGCTGAAATTTGAGCCGGTATGGAGCGAGCTACCGCTGAGATGAGATTTGTCCGATCTCAGATGCATAGGGCGACCAACAAGGCTCCCGAACTTGACAGAGTGCTTGAAGAAGCACAGAACACTCCATTCACGACTCAAATTACGAAGGCAAATGTTTCTGATTCAGGGAAGATGAAGATACCAGTTTACGAAGGAAAAGCTGATCGCCTTTGCAATAGCAATGGGACGAGCAAACTTTAGAGAAGGAGAAGAAGACACTGGTCAATGTCTCCTATTCATTGAGCACCTTAAAGGGCCAGCTCTACAATGGTTCTCTAGGCTGGGAAGAAATTCGATCGACAATTTTAATCAGCTGTCGTCGGCATTCCTCAAACACTACGCTATATTCATGGAGCGCCGAACATCCGATGCGGATCTATGGACCATGGGACAAGGACAAAATGAGATGTTATGAACTTTCATCGAATGATTCAAGTCGGTACTGTCAAATGTAGAAGGCATAAGTGACGAAGCCGCGTTGCAAGCATTGAAGAAAGCCCTGTGGTTCGACTCAGATTTTCGGAAGGAGATTACACTAAACGCTCCAACCACGATCCAGGATGCATTGCATCGAGCAACGGACTTTGCCTCCAACGAAGAAAAAGTAAAGATCCTGGCCCAGAAGCACGGAAAGGCAAAGTCCACGAACTATCTTCCCTTTGCCCTGAACCCACCGAACAACAGAAAGGGCAGCCAAGGTACTGGATACATCCAACACGAAGGAGGATTCAAAGGAGCCCATAACTACCAAGTTGACTCGTCAGGATACGGGCAAGGAAGAAGCCAAGGCTGAGGAAGATGTACGTAGAGTAGCACGTGGACCAGGGGCCAAGGGACTTACGATAAAATGGCTTATTGCGAACATCACCATGTCTTCGGACACTCGACCGCAAATTGCCGTATTCTAGGCCTAAAACTCGCCGCAAGATTGGCAGGTGGCAAACTCAAAGGGGATATTAGCCTCTAGGACTTCGACATGGACACCAACGCAAACTGCCCCGAGCAGGCGAATGAAGATCTTCCTAAGGGAGGCAGGCAAAATGATGAAGCCCCATAATCTAGACCAAGGAGACGAATCAACATGATAATGGGTGGATCTTACTATTCCTTGGATACCGTCTCGTCGATTAAAGCTTTTCAACGGCGAGCCGATGTCAGCATTAACTGGTCCGCACCTTCCAAGTTTCCAGATGACGTAATCTCATTCGAAGAAAGAGAAACAACCGGAATCGACACACCGCATGACGATCCTCTCGTGATCGAGTTAATCATCAGTGGTTATGACGTAGCCCGGGTGTTGGTCGATACGGGCAGCACGGTGGACATAATCTTCAAGAAGACTCTCAAACGAATGGACATAGATCTGTCTGACATAGTGGGAACCCCGAAACCATTGACTGGATTCTCCGGAGAAACGATGATAACAATAGGAACAATCAAACTACCGGTATAAGCTGGAGGGGTCGTCAAGATCGTCGAATTCTCTGTCGCCGATCACCTAGCAATCTACAACATCATCATCGGCACACCCTGGCTGAATTCAATGTGCACCGTAGCCTCGACCTATCATCTCTGCGTGAAGTTCCCAACACATAGCGGAGTGAAAATGATATTGGGGAGTCAAGTCAGAATGCAAGAAGATGAAGATGGACAAAGAGCCGATGAAAGAACTCTCCAAACTCTTATAGCAACTACAGATTGCAGAGGATCGCGAAGAAGAATCGGCCTAACCGACTTGCGACCCCGTAATATCATTTTGCATCGATGACGAACACCCAGAACGATGCGTTTAGATTGGATTCGGCCTTAACGAAACAATCAAGGAAGAGCTTGTTTCATTCTTAAAGGAAAACGTGGACACCTTCGCATGGGCAGCAGAGGATATGCCCAGAATTGAAATTAGCGTAACCAGTCATGAGTTGAATGTCGACCCAACCTTCAAACCAGTGAAGCAGAAACGGAGGAAGTTAGGTCCCGACAGAGTGAAAACAGTGAACTCTTGTGAGATGGTTCAATCATGGAAGTCAAGTACCCAGATTGGCTGGCGAAACCTGTAGTAGTGAAAAAGAAGAACGGAAAATGGTGGGTGTGTGTAGATTTCACCGACTTAAACAAGGCCTGTCCGCAAGACAGCTTTCCCCTGCCGCACATTGATCGTTTGGTCAAAGCGACGGCAGGCAACAAGCTCCTATCCTTCATGGACGCATTTTCAGGGTATAACAAGATTTTGATGAATCCCGACGATTGAGAGAAGACAGCCTTCATTATAGATCGCGGAATATACTGCTACAAGGTGATGCCTTTCGGGCTTAAAAATGCTAGAGCCACGTACCAGCATTTGGTGAACAAGATGTTTTCTAATCAACTCGAAAAGACGATGGAGGTTTACATACACGACATGCTGGTAAGATCGCTGGAAGCAAAGGATCACGTAGCACATTTGGAAGAGTGTTTCCAATAGCTCAACTCACACAACATGAAGCTGAACCCGACAAAGTGTAGGTTCGCAGTCACATCCAGAGAGTTTCTTGGTTACTTGGTTACTCATCGAGGTATCGAAGCAAATCCCAAGCAGATTGACGCACTTATCCAGATGGCTTCCCGAAAATCAAAACGCGAAGTACAGAGACTGACTGGACGGGTGGCCGCACTCAACAGATTTATTTTGCGATCCACCGATAAATGCTTGCCGTTCTACGATACTTTGCAAGGAAACAAAAAATTCAAATGGACAGAGAAGTGCGAAGAAGCCTTCCGGTAGTTGAAGAAATAGCTTGCCAGCCCCCGGTGCTTGTAAAACCAGTCGTGGGAGAGCCGCTCTTCTTGTACACCACAATCTCCACCACTGCAGTAAGCGGAGTACTCATTCGAGACGAACGGGGCGAGCAGAAACCAATTTCTACGTCAGCAAGACTCTCACCGACGCTGAGACAAGATACCCACAAATAGAGAAGTTGGCTTTGTCAGTTGTCATGTCTACCAGAAAACTAAGGCCATACTTTCAATCACACTCCATCGTGGTCCTAAGCACTTTCCCCCTACGGTCTGTTTTGCATAGCCCAAGTCAATCCAGAAGATTGGCCAAGTGGGCTATTGAGCTCAGCGAATAGGACATCGAGTATCGCGGCCGGACTTGCGCAAAGTCGCAGGTGCTCGCCGATTTTTTGATCGAACTTCCGTAGGGGAGCCTCCCTAAAGGAAACCCAAATTCGACTTGGCAGCTCCATGTTGACGGCTCATCACCCAAAAATGGCTCGGGAGTTGGGATACGTCTGACGTCACCGACGGGCGAGATACTCAAACAATCTTTCCGCCTAGGCTTTCGTGCCTCCAACAATGAAGCAGAGTACGAAGCCTTCATTGCCGGAATGAAGCTCGCGGAAGGACTCAAGATTGACAGCATTCGTGCGTTTTGCGATTCACAGTTGGTTGCAAACCAGTTCAGCGGAGAATATGCAGCGAAAGACGATCGTAGGGACGCATATCTAAAGGTCATCAAAGACTTAGCGGCGTAGTTCAAAGAATTCACACTCACACGCATTCCCCAGGGAGAAAACACTTCGGCTGATGCACTGGCTGCTCTCGCATCCACTTCTGATCCAGACTTGAAGCGAGTTATTCCGGTGGAATTCATTGAACGCCCGAGTATCACTCTCTCGAAAATAGTGAGTGTAGTTATGCGACAACGCTGATGAACAAAAAGGTTATTGTCCGGTGCAAGGGAGAATGTCTATGCACCGGACAACGCTGAGGACGACACTGATGAACAAAAAGCAATAACCAACGACTCAATGGTCCAGGATGAGGTATACGCGGCAGATAAGGGATCCGAATCTCAAATGGAAATAGATGCAATCAACATGGACGAAAATCCCGTAGATGTTGAAGAAGAAGCAACGGATATGGATGAGGATTTAACTCCCCTCCCTTCCAACGTCGACCCATGTCACAAAATTGAAGTTGTCGAGATGGATGAAGCATGTACGAAAATTACATAGGGCTGCAACAAAGGATGGCTTGACGACATCCGCGGATACATCTACGATGGTATCTTACCTTCTGACAAATGGGCGACTCGAAAGCTTCGGGCACAAGCGGCTCATTACATCTTGCTTGATGGGAATGTTTTCAAATGGAGATTCTCAGGGCCATTACTCGCCTGCGTTGAAGGAAAGGAGGCCAGAACAATCATGGAGGAAGTCCATAGCGGGTCATGTGGTAACCATTCCGGAGGACGAGCCTTGGCGATAAAAATTAAACAACATGGCTATTACTGGCAAACCATGATACAAGATTGCGAGAAGTACTCATCCAGATGCGAGAAATGTTAGCGTCATGCACCAATGATTCATCAGCCAACCGAGATGCTCTCCTCGATATCGTCACCTTATCCATTCATGCGATGGTCCATGGACATTTGTTGGGGTCAAAATACACCCAGCTGTGATCAATGGAAAAATGACTAAGTATGAAAATACGGAGAATCAGAGAAGGTCAAAATTGTGCCTAACTTTTTTTTGTAGGAGAACACTTAGGCATAGTACGAGCTCACTTCGGCAAAGCATGGACTCTTCGGTCAAGCGTGGAGACATCGGCAGCATGGTCACTTCGGCCACACGGAGGCTTCGACCAAGCACGAACACTTCGGCCAAGAGGGATCACACCAGCACGGAGACGTCGGCCAAGCACGAAGACTTCGGCCAATGAAGACTTTGGCAAGCTTGGTCTCCACTTCGGCAAAGATTGGTCTCCACTTTGGCAAGCTTGGTCTCCACTTCGGCAAAGCCTTGTCTCCACTTCGGCAAAGCTTGGTATCCACTTCGGCAAGCTTGGTCTCCACTTCGGCAAGGCCTTGTCTCCACTTCGGCAAGCCTTGTCTCCACTTAGGTAAACCTTGTCTCCACTTAGGCAAGCTGTGTCTCCACTTAGGCAAACCTTGTCTCCACTTAGGCAAGCCTTGTCTCCACTTAGGCAAACCTTGTCTCCGCTTCGGCAAGCCTTGTCTCCGCTTCGGCAAGCCTTGTCTCCCCTTAGGCAAGCCTTGTCTCCACTTAGGCAAACCTTGTCTCCGCTTCGGCCAACATGGCCACTTCGGCCGAACATGGTCACTTCTTCCAAGCGTGGAGACTTCGGCAAAAGATGGAGACTTTGACCGGCATGGCCACATCGGCAAGCATGGCCACATCGGCAAGCTTTGGCTCAGATCGGCAAGGCCACTTAGGCCAACGGAGACTTCGGCTAACGCATCCACTTTGGCCGAAGAGGTCACTTTGGCCTAGCACACTTTGGCCAAGCTGTCCGCTTCGGCGCAGCTCACTTCGGCAAGGAGGTTCACTTCGGCATTCGACTTCGGCACGGAAGGAGCTTCACTTCGGCATTCAGCTTCAGCACGGAAGGAGCTTCACTGCGGCATTCGACTTCGGCACGGAAGGAGCTTCACTTCGGCATTCGGCTTCGGCACGGAAGGAGCTTCACTTCGGCATTCGACTTCGGCACGGAAGGAGCTCCACATCGGCAAGGAGGTTCACTTCGACATTCTACTTCGGCACGGAAGGAGCTCCACTTCGGCAAACGGCTTCGGCCATGCCCCACTTCGGCAAGCCTCCACTTCGGCCACGCTCCACTTCGGCCACGCCCCACTTCGGCAAGCCTCCACTTCGGCCACGCTCCACTTCGGCCACGCTCCACTTCGGCCACGCTTCACTTCGGCCACGCTCCACTTCGGCCAAGCTCCACTTCGGCCACGCTCCACTTCGGCCAACGAGCTTGCTTCGGCCATGATACGAATCCACTTAGGCACGATATGAGCTCGTTTCGGCCGAAGTCAATTTTATACGAAACTATCTGGCCGAAGTCAAAGCTGCCGAAGACAATCCTGGCCGAAGTCAATTTTATACGAAACTGTCTGGCCGAAGTCAAAGCTGCCGAAGACAATCCTGGCCGAAGTCATTTTTATACGAAACTGTCTGGCCGAAGTCAAAGCTGCCGAAGATAATCCTGGCCGAAGTCATTTCCATATGGAGCTGTCCGGCCAAAGTTAATTCTATACGATGTTAGAAGACGACTCGGCTGAAGTCATTTCTATACGAAGACGGCAAGGCCATCTTCGGCCTACAATGATGCAAAGGCCCACGAAGTCAAGCCGATTTGCTAAAACATAAATCCCGAAGGATTAGGAAGTTTTCCTTATCTCTTTAGGCTTTACCTGGCCGACTCAAACTAGTATATATATATGTACATCCTTTGAAAAAGGGATCCGAAATTTACTAAGCAAAAACCCTAGACTTTTCTGCTCTCAAACTCTTGTACGAAAGCTTTTCGACACAGCTTAATAAAAACCATCTTTGGATCTTTCCATTCGTGGTTCATCCGTAGAAATTTCATCCCTCTTAACAAACCTCCGACAAATTTTAATTGTGTTGATTTCGAGTCCCACAACATTGTTGGACCTTTGCATCCTTCAAAGCAGAAACGATTCTTACTGGTCTTGACGAACTATTTTTCGAAGTGGGTGAAGGCTGATTCGTATGCCAGTATCAAGGACGCACAAGTCGAACGTTTCGTATGGAGGAACATCATATGCCGACATGGAGTCCCATACAAAATCGTCACCGATAATGGCTCGCAGTTCATCTCCACAAGGTTCGAAGCTTTCTGCGAGAAGTGGAAGATCCGACTAAGCAAATGCACCCCGAGATATCCACAAGGAAACAGCCAGGTGGAAGCAGTCAACAAGACAATTCTCGACGGTCTCAAAAAACGTCTTGACGAAAAGAAAGGACGGTGGGCTGACGAACTAGAAGGAGTATTATGGTCCCACAGGACGACACCGCGACGAGCAACCAACGAAACTCCATTCGCTCTCATCTACGGGACAGAATGCGTCATTCCACCGGAAGACTACTCCCAGAACAAGAAGGGCTGTCTGTTCTATATGAAGCTGTCTGGCCGAAGTCATCTCTATACGGAACTGTCTGGCCGAAGTCAATTCTATACGGAGCTCTTTGGCCGAAGTCATTTCTATACGAAACTGTCTGGCCGAAGTCAATTCTATACGAAGCTGTCTGGCCGAAGTCAAATCTATACGAAGCTGTCAGGCCAAAGTCAAATCTATACGAAGCTGCCTAGCCTAAGTCATTTTTATACGGGGCTATCTGGCCGAAGTCAATTTTATATAAAGCTGTCCGGCCGAAGTCATTTCCATACGGGGCTGTTTGGCCGAAGTCAATTTTATACGTAGCTGTCCGGCCGAAGTCATTTCCATACGGAGCTGTCTGGCCGAAGTCAATTCTATACGAAGCTGTCTGACCGAAGTCATTTCTATACGAAGCCAAAAGATGACGCGGCCGAAGTCATTTCTATACGAAGCCAAAAGACGATGCGACCGAAGTCATTTCTATACAAAGCCAGAAGACGACGCGGCCGAAGTCAAATCTATACGAAGCTGTCTGGCCGAAGTCAAATCTATACAAAGCTGCCTGGCCGAAGTCATTTCCATACGGAGCTGTCTGGCCGAAGTCAATTTTATATGAAGCCAGAAGACGACGCGGCCGAAGTCATTTCTATACGAAGACAACAAGCCCTTCTTCGGCCTACCACGATCCAAAGGCCCATGAAGTCAAGCCGGCTTAGCTAAAAGGAAAATCCCGAAGGATTAGGAAAATCCCGAAGGATTAGGATTAACCTGGCCGACTCAAACTAGTATATATATTTATGTACGTCTCTCGAAAAAGGGATCCGGAATTTACTTAGCAAAAACCCTAGACTTTTTTGCTCTACAAACACTTGTACGAAAAGCTTTTCGAAACAGCTCAATAAAAACCATCTTTGGATCTTTGCTTTCGTGGTTTATACGCAGAAATTTCATCTCTCTTAACAAACCTCCGACAAATCTGAATGTGTTGATTTCGACTCCCACAATCAGTATGCCAAAGTCTACAACAGATGGACGTATGGGTATACGGACCCACTCCCCTCTGTTTTTAAAGGAGGGGCAACTGAACCCATCCTAAGATGGGCTGCCTACGTACTCCTTGCGGGGATCAAGTCCCCTCGTAGTTCATACAATGTATGGTTTCAGTGGTGGTAGTTTTTCAAGTGCATTGCATTCCAGGATCTTGATACTGGAACTTCGGCCATGTTGGTGAGCTCATATACTCCTGGGCGAACCACTTTAGTGATTTTGTAAGGACCTTCCCAGTTTGCACCTAATTTTCCCGCATTTTGTTCGGCTGTATTCTGAAAAACTTTTCGGAGAACGAGATCACCTTCAGTGAATTTTCGACTGCGAACACTGGAATTGTAGTACTTGGCTGCGGCTTGTTGGTAATTCTGAATTCAGATTAGTGCTTGGTCTCATCGTTCATTCACTAAATCTAATTCGTCAAGCAACATCAAGTGATTAAGTCCCTATTGGCCAGGAAGGAGACAACGACATATTCTGGGAAATTCTACTTTTGGACGGATCACGCATTCGGTTCCATAAACAAGTACGAATGGTTTTTCGCCGGTAGCGCGTCGCGGAGTTGTCTGATGAGACCAGATGACTTCTTCCAATTCATCGGCCCAACAACCCTTTTTCACATCGAGCCTTTTCTTCAATCCATCTAGGATTGTTTTGTTTGATGCTTCCGCTTGGCCATTACCTTGCGGGTAACGCGGAGTTGACTTGCTGAGACGTATCTTCCGCTTTTCACAGAAAGCTTCAAAATGGGTTGAGATGAACTGCGAGCCGTTGTTTGTAATAATTTCATACGGAATGCCATGTCTGCATATAATATTTTTCCAGACAAAGCTTTCGACTTTAGCATCCTTAATACTAGCGTTGGAGTCTGCTTCAATCCACTTAGAGAAGTAGTCGGTTAGCACTAGTAGAAATCTCTTCTGTTTAGAATGATGTAAAGGTCCGACGATGTCCATGGACCATCGCATAAAGGGATATGGTGATGAAATCGATGATAGCATTTCAGTTGGCCGGTGAATGGTTGGGGCGTGACATTGATACTTTTCGCACCTGGCAGAAAAATTTTCGTAGTCTTTTACCATGGTTGGCCAGTAATAACCGTGACGCTTGATTTTGATCGCTAATGCCCTTCTGCTAGAATGATTGCCACAAGACCCGATGTGGACTTCTTCCATGATTTGTCTAGCTTCCTTTCCTTCAACACAGGCCATTAGAGGCCCCGAGAACCTCCATTTGAAAACATTGCCATCTACAAGAACATATCGAGCAGCTTGAGTTTTGAGTTTTCTGGCAGCCCATCTGTCGGATGGCACTTCGCCATCCATGATGTACACGCGAATTGCTTCCATCCATTCTTTGTTGCACCCGTACTCCATTGTTCCTGATTGTCGCTCGTCTTCTGAATCTATTACTTCATTTTCAAGTTGGGGTTTCGTCTCTAGATTCTCTTCCATCACGGAGTCAATACCTTCGTTTATTGGGATGGTTTCCTCTGGTGCATCTTTTTCATGTCCGTCTTCTTGAGAACGGGTAATTGCGTTAACGTTATTGGAGAGATCGATACTTGGATGCTTGATGAACTCGACTGGAATGATTCTCTGTAAATCTGGATCGGATGTTGATGCCAGGGCTGCCAATGTGTCTGCCGAGGTGTTTTTGCCGTGAGGTATTCTGGTTAGCTTAACCTGTTTGAACTTGGTTACCAGACCTTGCACTACTCTTAGATAAGCCTCCATCCATTCATCCCTCGCAATGTACTCCCCATTGAGCTGATTTCCGACTAGCTGGGAATCACAATACGCATGGATACTCTGAATTTTGATTCTGTGGGCGAGTTTTAAGCCGGCTATCAGGGCTTCGTATTCTGCTTCGTGGTTGGATGTGCGAAAACCTAAGCGAAACAACTATTCCAAAATCTCGCCAGTCGGGGATGTCAAGCGAATACCTACACCAGATCCTTGTTTTGAAGACGAGCCATCGACATGGAGCATCCAAACAGAATCTGATCTCGCGGCTTCTGCTTCTTCGGAAGGGAGTTCAACTAGAAAATCTGCCAAAACTTGGGACTTTGCGCAACTTCTGCTCCGGTACTCAATATCATATTCGCTCAGCTCAATTGCCCATTTCGCGAGCAATCCAGATTGACTCGGGCTATGTAAGATGGTTCAGACGGGGAAGGTTATTAGTACCACGATAGAATACGATTGAAAATATGGCCTTAGTTTCCGAGCATACATAATCACGGCGAGGGCTAACTTTTCAATCTGCGGGAATCGGGTTTTAGCATCTGTCAAAGTTTGGCTGACGTAGAAGATTGATTTTTGCTCGCCTCATTCGTCCCTGACAAGCACTCCACTGACTACAGTAGAAGAGACCGCGTTGTACAAAAATAGCGGTTCTGCCTCCACGGGTTTTGCGAGAACAGGGGACTTGCCAGGTAATTTTTCAGTTGTTTGAAAGCTTCTTCACATCTGTCAGTCCATTCAAATTTTTTATTCCCCCTTAGGGTGTCGTAAAATGGCAGCCATTTGTCGGTAAACCGAGAAATAAAACGATTTAGCGCTGCGAGGCGTCCTGTCAGTCGTTGAATTTCTCGCTTTGTTTTTGGTGGAGCCATTTGTATAAGGGCGTCAATTTGCTTTGGATTCACTTTGATGCCTTGGTGGGTGACTAGGTATCCAAGGAACTCACCGGATTTCACCGCAAACCGGCACTTCGTTGGATTGAGCTTCATGTTGTGCGCATTTAGCTGTTCGAAGCATTCCCTTAAGTGGGCAACGTGATCCTTCTCCTCGAGAGACTTTACCAACATGTCGTCTATGTATACCTCCATCATTTTTCCGAGCTGTCGTGAGTACATCTTGTTTACCAATCGTTGATAAGTCACTCCGGCGTTCTTGAGGTCGAATGGCATTACTTTGTAGCAGTATGTTCTGCGATATGTTATGAACGCTGTCTTTTCCCTATATTCGGGGTCCATCAAGATCTGGTTGTATCTTGAGGAGGCATCCATGAATGATAATAGTTTGTTTCCCGCCGTTGCCTCGACCAAACATTCTATGTGTGGCAATGGGAAACTATCCTTCGGACATGCTCTATTCAGGTCGGTGTAATCAACGCATACTCTCCACTTCCCATTATTCTTCTTAACCACTACAGGATTTGCGAGCCAGTCTAGATACTTTACCTCGGTGATCGACCGACTTTTAGCAATCGCTCTACTTCTTCGTTTACCGCCTTCGCTCTTTCGGGAATACCAGGCATATCTTCGGCTGCCCAAGCGAATGTTTGCACGTTCATTTTTAAGAAATAGATTAGTTCTTTTTTAAGATTGTCATCCAGCTCAGCTCCTATCTCGACACGTCGCTCTAGATGTTTGTCATCTATGCAAACCGACACCACATGGTCGCACGTTGGTCCTCGTACTTCCTCATGTGCCTCCGTGATCTGTAATTGCTATAAAAGCTTAGTTAGGTCGTTCGTTTCTTCTCAATTCTTTTTCATCTTCCTTCATTTGGCCTTTGCGCTCGGCTCGGTCACTGGGTTTCGAAGCTTATGCTCGGCCAGAAAAAAAATCTGGGATTCTTTCTGGTTCCCGCGGATGGTTTTAATTTCGCTTGGTGTCGGAAATTTTATGCAGAGGTGGTATGTTGATGGGACTGCCCGCATAGAGTTTATCAAAGGAGTTCCCATGATGACGTTGTATATGGCGGGGTGGTCGGCTACTGAAAACTCCACTATCTTTGTTACTCCACCGGCGAGTACAGGCAACTTGATTGTCCCAAGGGTCATTGTTGTTTCTCCCAAAAATCCCGTTAACGGCTTCAGAGTTGCTGATACCACAGAGATATTGATTTCCATGCGTCGTAAAGTTTCGCAAAAAATAACGTCCACGGAGCTTCCCGTATCGATCAGCACTCTGGCAACATAATGGTCCGCTACAACCAGCTCGATGACTAGGGGATCATTGTGTGGTTGCTCAATGCCGACTGCTTCCGTCTGTTCAAAGGAGATTAAATCGTTTGGGATGTTGGTCGGCACAATCCAGGTGGTGCTAGAAACTGCTCGACGTTGAAAAGCTTGAATCGCGGAGACGGTGTCCATGCAGAATTGGGATCCTCCCATTATCATGTTGATTCTCCTCTGGGGGTCCTTGCTGATTCGCTTCATCATCTCGTCTGTAATGACCCTGTCGCGTGACCGGAATAATCGAGGAATTAATCGGGCAAAAATCAAGCATGATAGTCCGGAAGCACGAGGTGGCCAGAAGCACGAGGTGGCCGGAAGCACGAAAAATCAGTGCAAACTGCTCCGTGACTAAGCAGGGTGCTAGCTAGCCTGCTGTGGTGATGCAGCTGCTTGGTGACTCACCTCCCTGCCTGCCTGCCTACTTCAGCAGCTTCTGCTTGGTCAGGGACACGTGTCAGCGCTTGGACAGTCTGCTGCCACCAGTGACACACGCCTTTGCTGACCCAGCTGCCTACCTACCTGCTTGCTTAGGCTTATATATACGACCCAGCAACTTGTATTTTTGTATAGAAACCGTACCAAACCTCTGATAAAATTACCCTAGAAAATTCGAACCATAGTCCGCAATCGTGATCCAGTCTGCAGACCGTTGTCGTGAACCATCGGGTAGTGTCGGGAAAATTTTTGGGTAAGGCGTTTTGATCCAAACTTACCTGTTGGACTTAGTTTCGTCTTCTGAGCTCCAATCCAACCTTCTTTTCTGGTTTTGATGGTTGGAATGGTCGAGAATTAAGCCTAAACTCTATCCGTTTTAAGGAAAAGAAGCTTCAATAGTTCATGGACTAGTCAAGGAACCTAGGTCCGGTTTAAACCCTAAGTTTGAATCCAAACCGTAACCATTCAGAAAGCAAAGGTGAGTCTTGGTGATGCTTGTCGTGTGTTGATGAGTTGAACACATGTTGTTTGTTTATGCTTTATAGCTGTTGAGGTTAATGCTAGAATTTTAGGAGATTGGTTAAGTGTTTTCTTTGATTGTTTGTGCATGATGTTTGGTTGTGTGATTGAGTGCTGCATGAGTCATGGGATGATTGTGTATGCACTTGCCACTAACCTTTGTTGATGCAGGGTTTCAAGTGGAAGCTTGATTCGCATGTGATCTGTAGAGATACATGCGGGTCTAAGGTAAATTTTTGTGTTGTGGGTAATGTTAGGTTTTACAGTGATCAAGAGGATCATGTAACATCCTAACAATAGTAGAGAGCGGTTGACACTTCCTAGATCGGGGGTCACGGAGAGACGGGATTGCAGCCTTTGGCCGTGACTCTTGCGATTGTAATCCACGGTGGGACGGGATTGCAGCCTTTGGCCGTGGTATTACATGTTGGATTGCTGACTTTATAGCCTTTGTGGTTAGGGCCGGGTAAGGTAAAAGGGACTATGGAAGGAAGTTGTCAATTCGCGGTATAGGGTTTTTATTGTTTAACAAGATTGCAGAAAAAGGGAACTGTAGTAAGAAGGCCTCTGTAGTTGTTGTGTTTGAGTTATCTTTTCCGCATGTGCATTCTCTAATTATTGTGTGATTGCTTGTTGATTGTTATTTTGGGTTTGGGTTGGGAATTGATTATTGTATGTTAGGGGGGAGCTAGGGCTCACTGGGTACTTAGTACTCATGACTCCATTTTGTTTTGCAGGTAAGCCTATAGAGGGAACCACTAGCGGGTGTACGGAACAATAGGACCACCGGAAGTAGGTTTTTGATGTCTTTTGTAAAGCTATGTTTGTGATATGTTTTTACGACTCTTTTGGGCTCTAGGCCTTGGCCAAACTTAAACCTTGTAAAGTTGTTGCAAATAAATAAAAGTATGTTTTATGAAATTGTGGGTGTTGATTTGATATTAGTCTTGTCCGGACTAACACAACTCGAGATCATGGAACGGGTTGCAAAGCCTTAGGCCGTGGTCAAGAGGTAAAGATACCTTGGGTGGATTGATTGGGGAAACTAGATTCGTTCTAGTAACCTTCATCGGTCTGTCTACGGGTATCTATTGTGGCATTCTGGGTCAGCAATGATCGAGGGTGTTACAAAAGGTGGTATCAGAGGATGGTTTTGATCATGCAGCAACACTTGTGTTTTCAATGGTTTTATCGAGTCAAAATGAGTCGCAAAAGACATCTAGGAATCCGGTTATGTTCCGCGCTATTGGGTTTATGGATTAGGACTGACCCGATCGTTTGGTGCAGATGTCTGATGTATTGCGTTTTTACGCGTTCTAACATATGTTTTCAATGGTTTTTCGAGTCGTTTCTATGGTTTTTAGTGTCTTTTCAGGGTCGGAACACGTTTGGAAGGATCCCCAGGCATTAGGAGCATTTAGTGAACTAAAATGAGCACAAAAGAGCCTGGATCGATCGATCCAAATTGCCGAATACTCTGTGGATCGATCCCAACACTCCAGATCGATCGATCTAGGCTGGATCGATCGATCCACAACCCGATCGATCGATCCAAAACATCGAACGTTTTTTGGATCGACGTGACAAGCTCAGATCGATCGTGCCATCATCAGTCTAATTTGATCACTTAATCTCTGATTTTAGGTCAAATCTATTCATCAAAAGTGTTATAGGTTGCTTGATAGAACATAGGTGAGCAATTTGTCCTTAACCAACGAAAGTTGATGTTAAGGCAATTTGTGAACATATCAAACCTGTTCGTTAATGCTTCTTTAGAATTTTAAGATCAAATGACAGTTTAGATTCTTAGGTTGCTAGATAAAGTAGTTGATACCACGAAAGTGGATTGATTACACATTCATGTTTGAGTTGAGACTGCACTTTATCGTTCCCTGAATAATTTGCTGGTTCATGATCTCTTAATTCCTGCGAAACACCCTAGACTTAACGTTTATTTTTAATAGATATCACACCGTTTAAATTGCTAAGTTTCAATTGTTATTGCTATCAACATTTTTACTGCTGCCTTAGCTTAATTTCATTCATAAGAATTCGTAGTGTTTCACTTGGTTCTCGTGGATTCATTCCCTAATTACTACTTCGTTTGCTGTGCACTTGCAGTGATATTTAGGGTTAAAACTCATTGTATCAAGTTTTTGGCGTCGTTGCCGGGGACCAATTGCGTTACCTTCGAATTTAAGTTTGAAGTTTAGACTAAGATTTACTAACTTTCTTTCTTGCACGTTTCAGGTGTATGCAGAGAAGAAGCAAAGGAGCTGACAACCTTTTCAACTTCGGTAACCAGGAACTTGCAAGGTTAGAAAGGGAGAACAGGAAGACAAGGTCGAATCAAGTCACAATGGGTGATCAAATCGACAACAATGCACTCGCCACTACAGCCGAACTTCAGAGGCTACAGCAGCAAGTGCAACAGTTACTGCAACAGCAATGACCGCCTGCGATTGGGGATGCGGACACTCCCCACACTTTCTACCAGATAGAGCTGCTATATGTCCACCAGCCATCGCTAGAAATGACTACAAGATCAAGCCTCAGATGATAGGTTTGGTGAAGCAGCATGTGTTCCATGGTCTACCCGCTGAGAATCCTATGGACCATATAGAGAACTTTGAGGAGATTTGCAGCACTACCAAGTCAAATGGGGTACCCGCCGACTACATTATGTGCAAACTCTTTCCCGTCTCTCTGGCGGACAAGGCATCGAGATGGCTCAAATCTCTGCCTCCTGGGTCTATCACCACTTGGGGTGAATGCAGAGCCGCTTTCCTGGATCATTTCTACACTAAGTCCAAGACGGCTTCATTGAGGAACAAGATCACTGCTTTCCAACAACATTCGGGAGAGTCTTTTTGTGAAGCTTGGGAAAGATTTAAGGAGTATTGCAGAGACTGCCCTCATCATGGATACTCGGATGGGAAAATTCTACGCATCTTCTATGATGGTGTCGAGTGGGATTATAAGAACGCTCTCAACGCTGCTAGCAATGGGGACTTCATGACTCAGACTAAGGAAGGAGCCTGCCAATTGATTGAGAACTTAGCTGCAAGTTCCAACAATCGCTGTGCAGAGTATGATAGGTCCAAGCATGTCAACAATGTCGAGTCTCAGAAAATCGACGAGCTAAATGAGAAGGTGAATCTGCTCTTGAAAGCAAGTCAGAATCAGAGAGGCGTGCAGTATTGCGAGAATGGAGCAGATCCAGTTTTCTGTCAAGAGTTTGCTGAAGAAGGGGCTGATGAGTTGCAAGAGGTGAACTATGTGAACGGACAAGGTTTCGTGCAAAACAGAGGTTTTAACCAAAATTACAGAAATCACCCGAATCTGTCATATCGGAGCACGAATGTCGAAAATCCACACGATCAAGTCTACCCACAGCAAGCCAACATCCAGGGTCAACAATTTCAGGGAAAATCAACCGTGCAAAACGCGGGCGTTCCTACTTTTCAAGGATTTTCAAGACAGACTGGCGTGCAAAATCAGGGCTTCTACAAGAACTTCTCTTAGGGTTTTCAGGGAAATTAGTTCGTGCAAAAGCCGGGCAGGAATAGATTTCAGGGGGGATTTCCACAGAAACAGCCGTTCAACAACTTCCAACCGACTACACAAGCCCCATTCCAAGCCTCTACGAGCTCTACGAACAACTCTGGTGATGATCTCAAGGTTCTCATGCAGCAGCTCTTGCTCAACCAACAGAAATCTGCCAACGAGATCAATGTTAAGGTGGATAACATGTACAGTGATCTCAATGGCAAGTTTGAGTCGCTATCTGCTCACGTGAAGAAGCTGGATACTCAGGTAGCTTAGACGGCCGAAGCAATCAAGAGACCACAGGGAGTCCTTCTAGGAAAGGCAGAACAGAATCCTAGGAACGAGTTTGTCAACGCTATTACACTCAGAGGTGGAAAAGTAATAGAGTCTGCTGCGCGAAAAGAGAAAACTGCCGATGAAGTCATTGACTTGGAGGAAAAGGACGATTCAAAAGCTGAGTTAGCAAGGGAGCCTGCAAATGACATGACTGCAAAGGAACCACTACCTGCGCGTATCTATGCTCCAAGGGTTCCATACCCTACTCGTCCCAAGAAGTCGCGAAAGGATTTAGAAGAGGCGAAATGCAAGGAGATGCTAGATGATCTAACAGTGAAACTCCCCCTTGTCGATGCAATCAAGATGATACCCGCGATGAAGAGATATGTGAAATTCTTGGTGACAAGTAAAGTTCCTGGAGAAGATGACTTTGTCAAGGTTTCAAAAGACTGCAGCGCCGTCCTGCAAAACAAGATGCCCAAGAAGCTTGGAGATCCAGGGAGATTTGTTTTATCCGTGCAGATTGGAGCAATGACGTTTACTTGTTCTTTGTGTGATCAAGGTTCAAGTGTCAACTTGATGCCATATTCCGTGGCTAAGCGACTTGGATTCACAAAGTTCAAACCAACCAAAATCTCCTTGGTGTTTGCCAATCGTTCTGTGAAGTTGCCGGTTGGGATTTTAGAGGACTTACATGTGAGGATTGGCAATGCCTTTGTTCCTGCAGATTTCGTGGTTCTGGAGCTAGAAGAAGAGCCATAGGATCCTCTCATCTTGGGACGACCCTTCTTATGCACTGCTGGAGCTATCATAGACGTGAAGAATGGGCGAATAGATCTCCACCTGGAAGACATTATCAAGAAGTTTGAGATGGACAACCTGCTGAAAAAGCCTATGTTGGATGGGCAGACATTCTCGGTCGATGGCTCACTAGAGATCTCTAACGAGGCTCACTAGACATTCTAGTGGATGACCCACTGGAGATTGCTTTGACAAAGGCTGCAAACGAGAATGGATTTTTGAGTGATGACGCGACTGGGTATGCAGAGATGTTAAACTCGAGCTAGATTTTGGGGAAGATGGTCGCCTACATGAGCTTGGATGAGGCTGTCGAGAAATCTCCAGCAGCAATCCTTCCTGCACCATCTAACCCATGGAGCAAGCTGAAAGCTCCTAAGGTAGAGCTCAAAACACTTCCAGCCGGGCTAAGGTACGCGTTTCTAGGTCCTAACTCTTCTTATCCTATGATCATCAATGCTGATTTGAATAATGCGGAGACTGCTTTGCTTTTATGTGAACTTAGAAAGTATCACAGGGCCTTGGGCTATTCACTGGATGATATCGCATGCATTTCACCCGATCTTTGCATGCACAAGATCCATCTAGAAGATGAGTCGATGACATCTATAGAACATCAGAGACGGTTGTTGGGGTCAAATTCCACCCCTTGAGAATCAACGACTGAAAAATGACTAAGTATGAAAAAGCACTAACAGCTGGATCCCTAACCGTGAAGGAGTTGGATCGGGATCCCTAACTGTGAAGGAGAAGTTGAATAGGGATCCCTAATCGTGAAGGAGTTGGATCGGGATCCCTAACTGTGAAGGAGAAGTTGGATAGGGATCCCTAACCGTGAAGGAGTTGGATCGGGATCCCTAACCGTGAAGGAGAAGTTGGATCGGGATCCCTAACTGTGAAGAAGTTGGATCGGGATCCCTAACTGTGAAGGAATTGATAGGGATCCCTAACCGTGAAGGAGTTGGATCGTGATCCCTAATTGTGAAGCTGGGTCGTGTATCCCGATCCATGATATAGCAGACGGATCGGGGTCACGACCCACGGTGAAGAAGCTGGGTCGTGTACCCCAATCCATGATACAGCAAACGGATCGGGGTCACGACCCACGGTGAAGAAGCTGGGTCGTGTACCCCAATCCATGATACAGCAGACGGATCGGGGGGTCACGACCCACGGTGAAGAAGCTGGGTCGTGTACCCCGATCCATGATACAGCAGACGGATCAGGGGTCACGACCCACGGTGAAGAAGCTGGGTCGTGTACCCTGATCCATGATACAGCAGCGGGTCACGACCCACGGTGAAGAAGCTGGGTCGTGTACCCCGATCCATGATACAATAGACGGATCGGGGTCACGACCACGGTCAAGAAGCTGGGTCGTGTACCCCGATCCATGATACAGCAGACGGATCGGGGGTCATGACCCACGGTGAAGAAGCTGTGTCGTGTACCCCGATCCATGATACAATAGACGGATCGGGGTCACGACCCACGGTGAAGAAGCTCGGTCGTGTACCCGATCCATGATACAGCAGATGGATCGGGGGTCACGACCCACGGTGAAGAAGCTGGGTCGTGTACCCCGATCCATGATATAGCAGACGGATCGGGGGTCACGACCCACAGTGAAGAAGCTGGGTCATGTACCCCGATCCATGATACAGCAGACGGATCGGGGTCACGACCCACGGGGAAGAAGCTGGGTCGTGTACCCGATCCAAGATACAGCAGACGGATCGGGGGTCACGACCCACGGTGAAGAAGCTGGGTCGTGTACCCCGATCCATGATACAACAGACGGATCGGGGATCACGACCCACGGTGAAGAAGTTGGGTCGTGTACCCCGATCCATGATACAGCAGACGGATCGGGGGTCACGAGCCACGGTGAAGAAGCTGGGTCGTGTACCCCGATCCATGATACATCAGACTGATCGGGGTCACGACCCACGCTGAAGAAGCTGGGTCGTGTACCCCGATCCATGATACAGCAGACGGATCGGGGGTCACGACCCACGGTGAAGAAGCTGGGTCGTGTACCCCGATCCATGATACAGCAGACTGATCGGGGTCACGACCCACGCTGAAGAAGCTGGGTCGTGTACCCCAATCCATGATACAGCAGACGAATCGGGGGTCACGACCCACGGTGAAGAAGCTGGGTCGTGTACCCCGATCCATGATACGGCAGACAGATCGGGGGTCACGACCCATAGTACGACACCATGAACCATGGCGTCACCCGAGCCGTGAGCCATGATGATAACAGAGCCAAGGTTCAACGACAGGAAATTGGGCCGAAACAACGAGCCCACGAATTCAAGTCCACAAAAGTGATGACAAGGTTAAAGCCCATGAATCAAAGTCCATGATGGGAGCCGACTTTGCTATAAGAAAATCCCTAGGAATTAGGAAGTCTTCCTTATCTCTTTAGGTATTAACTTAGCCGACTGAAATTTATATATATATAGTCATGTAAACCCTCTAAAAGGGGGATCCGCAATTTGACCTAGCAAAACTCTGTACTTTTGCTCTGATACAAAAAGCTTTCTAAAGCAGCTTAATAAAGGATAATCTTCGGATCTCTGTTTGTGTTTTTGGGTGGTTTTTTACTCAGAAGTTTCAGATCTCTCTAAACGATGTGACGAATTTAATTGGCGTGGATTTATACTCCCACAACGGTTAGACCCGAATCTAAAAGATGTTGTAGAGAAGGAGATAATGAAGCTTCTAGAGGCGGGCATCATATACACTATCTCTGATAGTAGATGGGTGAGCCCGGTCCATGTTGTGCCAAAGAAAGGTGGAGTGACTGTGGTTAAGAATGATAAGGACGAGTTGATCCCAACTAGGACGGTCACAGGCCATCGTATGTGCATCGACTATAGGAAATTGAACTCTGCTACTCGTAAAGATCATTTTCCTTTGCCCTTCATTGATCAAATGCTTGAGAGGTTGGCTAACCACGCTTACTACTATTTTCTAGATGGTTATTCTGGTTTCTTTCAGATTCCTATCCATCCAGATGATCGGGAGAAGACAACATTCACATGTCCTTATGGAACTTATGCTTATCGCAGAATGCCATTCGGTTTGTGTAATGCACCAGCCACGTTCCAGAGATGCATGATGTCGATTTTCACTGACATGATCGAGGACATAATGGAAGCTTTTATGGATGATTTTTCTGTCTATGGATCTTCTTTTTCTGTTTGTCTTTCTAATTTGTGCAGGGTATTACGACGCTGCGAGGAGAAGCATCTTGTGTTGAATTGGGAGAAGTGTCACTTCATGGTCAGAGATGGGATTTTTTTGGGACATCGAATTTCAGAGAGTGGTATCGAGGTAGACAAAGCAAAGATCGAGGTGATGACAAGTCTGCAACCACCTGATTATGGCAAAGGGATTATGAGTTTTCTGGGACATGCTGGGTTCTATAAGAGGTTCATCAAGGATTTTTCCAAGATTGGTAGACCTTTGACTCAGCTTTTGTGCAAGGACGTGAAGTTTCACTTCGATACCGCTTGTCTTGAGGCCTTTTTTACTATCATGGGAGCACTTGTTAGCGCGCCAATCGTCCAACCACCAGATTGGGAGCTACCTTTCGAGGTAATGACTGATGCTAGTGACTACGCAGTAGGGGCTATTTTTGGAAAAAGGAAAGAGAAGAAGCTTCATATCATCTATTATGCGAGTAGGACTATTGATAATGCTCAATGCAAGTACGCTACAACAGAGAAAGAGCTTCATGCCATAGTATTTGCTTTCGAGAAGTTTCGGTCATACCTTGTAGGGTCTAAGGTAATTGTACATACGGATCATGCTGTTTTGAGGTACCTTCTCACCAAGAAGGATGCCAAACCTCGATTACTATGATGGATTCTTCTGCTGCAGGAGTCTGACTTGGAGATTAGAGACAAGAAAGGCATTGAGAATGGTGTTGCAGATCATTTGTCTCGACTACGTGTAGAGGAAGATGTCCCTTTGGATGATTGCCTCCCTGAGGAGCATGTTTATGCCATCAGCCTTGGGAACATGGACCATTACACACCTTCTCGCGACACCACGCTTCCTGAGATCCCTTGGTTTGGAGACATTGCGAACTACCTGGCTGCAGAAAAAGAACCCGACAATTTTGTTGGCTATAGAAAGAAGAAGTTCTTGAGAGACATCAGACACTACTTCTGGGATGAGCCATACTTGTACAAGCAGTGTTCAGACGGAGTTTTCAGACGATGCATTTCGGAGGAAGAAGTCCCTGGTATTCTCTTTCATTGTCATGGTGGCCGACTATGTTTAGAGATGCTCATGCCTTCGTCTCTAAGTGTGATTCATGTCAAAGGCAAGGGAACATAAGCAAGAGGAACGAGATGCCTCAGAATTTTATCTTGGAGGTTGAGGTATTCGACGTTTGGGGTATTGATTTCATGGGTCCGTTCCCATCTTCTTATGGGAATCAATACATCCTTGTCGCAGTGGACTACGTGTCTAAATGGGTTGAAGCACTGGCTAGTCCAATCAATGATGCCAAGGTAGTTTTGAAGATGTTCAAATCTATGATCTTTCCGCGTTTTGGGGTTCCTCGAGTTGTGATCAGCGATGGTGGGTCTCACTTCAACAACAAAGTCTTTGAGGGTCTTTTGAAGAAACATGGGGTAAAACATAAGGTGGCCACCCCATACCATCCGCAGACGAGTGGACAAGTCGAGATTTCCAACAGGGAAATTAAGAGCATTCTGCAGAATACTGTAAGCACCACAAGAAAAGATTGGGTCGTGAAACTTGATGACGCCCTTTGGGCGTATAGGACTGCTTACAAGACACCTTTGGTAACGACACCATTCCATCTCGTCTATCGGAGGTCTTGTCACCTTCCAGTGGAGCTCGAATACAAGGCATCATGGGCGGTTAAGTTGTTGAATTTTGACATCAAGCCTGCTTCTGAGAGACGATTGATGCAACTTAACGAGCTAGATGAGATTCGTCATATGGCTTATGAAAATCCGAGGATCTACAAGGAAAGGACTAAAGCTTACCATGACAAGAAGATCATTCCAAGGAACTTTGCTGCAAATGATCAGGTGTTGCTCTTCAATTCTCGCCTGAAACTCTTCCCTGGAAAGCTGCGATCGCGATGGTCTGGTCCGTTCACCATCAAAGAGGTAAGACCATATGGAGCTGTTGTGTTGCTGGACACTGCAAGAGGAGAATTTGTGGTTAATGGTCAACGCCTAAAGCCATATTTCGCTGACACCGAAATCACTGAAGGAGACACCTTTCCTCTTAGTGATCCGCCTCAAGCCTAGACGGCATCCAAGTCAAGCTCGTGACTTAAAACAAGCGCTTGGTGGGAGGCAAACCACCGGTAAGTGTACATACTTAACTTTTCGTTTGTTTTTCTAATGTTTTCACCATTTCAGGTACAAAAAAAAGAAAAAAAAAGAAAAAAAGAAAGAGGATGTCCAGATCGATCGATCGATCCAAACACAGATCGATCGATCCAAAGCCCAAGTAAGTTTTCGGGTTGATTTTCTCAGGTTAATCCGGTTTATTTCACTTAACCTAAATCGAAAAACACGTTTTACACTCCACACCCACGATTTTGAGAATCAAACCCGCAAACCCCCCCCCTTTCTTCTCCTCCTTTGCGATTTTTTTAGAGTTCTTGAGCAAAATTTTCAAATCTCCTTAACTCTCTCAATTCTTGACGGATTTCAACGATTTTTGTGCCTATCTCACTCGGATTTTCCTCCTCTTTCTGATTATATAACCCACTCACTCGATCTACAAAGGTACGTCACTCTATCTTCAATTTTCAGTCCGAAATATATTTTAGAAAAGTTGGAATTCGGGTTTCTACTTGTTCTTAGATGATTTTCGTGGCTTGATATTGACTCCTATGATGAATTCGCACTACCATTATGCCTTGTTTCATTGATTTGTGTTAATGGATTTGAAATTTGGATTTTTAAAGAAATTTTTGGAAAATTTTGAATAAAATTCGAATTGGATTGATTTGGATAGTGATTGTGGCATGTTTGCTGCATTGATGGTTGGGATTGCTTGTGATACTTCATGATGATTGATATTTGCGAAATTCTACGCGTTTATGTGTTTTTCGGAAATTTCAATAAATATGAGTTTTGTTTGAATTTTGCAGAAAATGGGTAAAACAGGAGGAGCTGTTCGGAAAAACCCAACAAGGGGTCTAGCGCCACCACCGCCACAACAACGAGTTGATCCAAACGCACAATCCTCGAGGCATAGGAAGGACAAAGGGGTCGCGACATCTTCAGTCCCTCATGTCACAGAGGAGGAGTACGAGGAGGAAGGAGAGCATACCACTGCTCCATGGCCTCGACCTGATAATATGCCCATCGATGAATTTTTGGCTATCACAGTTCCACGCATGACGGTTGGGGAAATGCAGAAAGACACTCGATATAGGCTGCGACGATATGGAGACCCATGGGCTATTGACAATAGCACATTCTACAACGGTCTGCTACGGATCGAGATGGTGCCTACTAAGTTTATTTTTGAACGGACTTTGCAGAGGATGGGCATCGCGGACGATGTGAGAGCCATGTTGCAGAGAATGGGCCTAGGCACAGTTGCGTACAAAACATACCCCCTCTACCCAGAGTTGGTTAGACAATTCCTAGCTTCTGCAGAGATCAAGTATGAGGACATCGCGATCAATGTCCCGGGAGAAGGGAAGCTTTCATACTTCTCCAGCGGTCTCTTCTACGAGATTTCACTCCACGAGCTAGGTAACCTCTACGACTTTGATACTCACAGGAAGAGTTGCAGGTTCCCGACTGAGTTTCCACAGGCTGCTGAGCTGTGGCATTTGATTGGGTCTGGACCATACACATCACGTGAGGCTAAGTTGACATTGATCCGTAACCTGGTGATTAGAGTGGTTGCTAAGATCATCGGGCACAGCTTGTTCGCTAAAGAGGAATCAGGTTCTTTGAGTTTTGATGAGTTGCAGATGTTCCACTACGGGCTTCCTTCTTTTGTTCGTGACATCTACCACGAACCACCTCGATTTGGGCTCAACACGCACTTTGGAGTGGATTTTGCTGCAGTTTTGGTCCAGAAGAAGTTTCGAGGGCTTAACTCTTCGAGACAAACGACAGAGTGTGTTGGGAGCCTCTTGACTCTTATTTTCAGGTACCATGAGATTGATCTCACTGCGACCAAGTGTGTCGACACACTCGACCATTTTGATGAGCAGTACTTCAGGCACAGTACCATTCTCAAGGCTGGCCTGAAGTATCAGTTCCATGATCGCGAGGGAGTCTCTCATCTGTGCCAGCTACAACTTCCAGCCCTCACCGCACTCACATCCAGGGAGAACCTGGAGTTCTTACCTGCACCCGAGCTTCTGTGTGCCGCTGCACCTAGACGACGGAGAAGTTCTTCGCGAGCCAGTACTTCACAGTCTCACCTGGAGGATACTAGGGTACCAGATTACACTACACAGCAGACATTTCAGGCACAGGCTACGATGGAGCAGCTGCTTCCTGCTTATACTGGTCAGTACGATCTTTCCCCTTTACCTGCAGATGCTACAGATGAGGCTCGTTGGGCCTGGATGGTTGAGTCCCAGAGGACCAACAACTCCATGATGCAGAGGATTTAGGGCGCGCTTTCCCGACTCACATGCCCGCGACCACCATCTTGTTTCAGAGTCTCCACCTCTAGCCACTCAGCCCCCACCACTATAGTTCCTGATGTTGCTGGACATAGGATTTTTGATGAGGATGAGTCTGACGATGGACCACGCCTTTCTAGGAGTAGGAGAGCACCAGGAGTGCGAGAGAGTGTCAGCTCAGATGACCGCCCTTGATTGCAGTATCCTCTTTATCTCCCTTGTACTTTTCCCTTTTTGATTTCTCTTTTTATGCACTTTTTTGCATAAGTCGTATCCTTCTTCTGATTTATTTTCACACCGGAGACGTTGTGAAGTAAGTCTGGGGGAGGGTATTTGCTGGGACTAACGCAATTTCTCTTTGTTTTGTTTATCTTGAGTCATTTTGATGTTTTTATTGAGTCAGTCCAAGATGTTTTATTGAGTCAAAATTCTGTTGGGTATTATGATATTTCTCTTAATTTGTTGTCTGATTTTTCTATCTTAGTAACCATTATTGCAGAATCCATTCATATTTGACCAATGCAAAATCCAAAGACTGACCAGCTAAATAGAGACATCCACATTTCCAACAAAATCCACTAAGCCTGAGCTAATTTCTGAGCTCTTCCTTTTACCTCATCAGACGTGATTGATGTACATAGAGTTTGACTCCTTGTTCGTTGCCTGACAAATGCATCCTGTGTGAAACATAATGGTACTCCTCTTCCTTATTCTAAGTTAAATAAAAGCATAAAAGATGAAAAGATTTTCTCTTGGGTAAAGGGCTAGGAAAATTTCCTGTGATCCCATTATTTTACTTTGAGAGGAATGGTCACACAAGGGTTGGAAGTGAGGTTAGGGAAATTTCTCGTGATACCATTATTCGCTTACGCCTTTGAAATAAAAACAAAAAAAAAGGGGAAAGAAAAGAAAAGAAATGATGAAAGTAAAGAATAAGTTTGGGGGAGAGAAAGAGTACCAAGGTTCATATGGATGGTTGTCATGGCATTGGATGGGAATGAGTCTCCAAGATTCTTGGCATTGAGATCACTGATGAGACCCAGCGATGAAAGGTTTATAGATGACGTTGTGAAATTGTGGGTTGAATATGGAAGGCTGAGAATGTCTGCGGAGAAGTACATGGTGGTTCGATTGAGATTGGTCTTGCAATATGTGGATTACAAGGTGAATTATCATTACAACATTTTAAAGAGAAGGTGAGTTCCCGTGATTTTCAAACTTCGACTCTATATTTAGGGTTTGCTTAAGGACAAGCAAAACGCTAAGTCGGGGGAGTTGATGTATTGCATTTTTACGCGTTCTAACATATGTTTTCAATGGTTTTTCGAGTCGTTTCTATGGTTTTTAGTGTCTTTTCAGGGTTGAAACACGTTTGGAAGGATCCCAAGGTATTAGGAGCGTTGAGTGAACTAAAAGGAGCACAAAAGAGCCTGGATCGATCGATCATCTCATGGATCGATCGATCCAAATTGCCAAATACTCTGTGGATCGATCATCGAATGTTTTCTGGAGGGACGTGACAAGCTCAGATCGATCGTGCCATCATCAGATCGATTGATCCAAGTATGGATCGATCGATCCAAGCTTTTTCGGCCAGAAAAAGGAAATTTTTAATTTCCTATTTTTAGAGGGTTTTGTCGTTTATTTTCGAGAGAACGATTTTTAAGATATATACTCGAGCTTAAGCCATTGTTTAGGATAAGATTTTTCATACTCTTTGATATTTTTGAGATTTTTAGTTTTCTGCAATTCTGTAAGCCGTGGGAGACGAATCTCTGACTCTTCAAGAGAAAAGAAAAGAAATGATGAAAGTAAAGAATACGTTTGGGGGAGAGAAAGAGTACCAAGGATCATATGGATGGTTGTCATGGCATTGGATGGGAATGAGTCTACAAGATTATTGGCATTGAGATCCCCGATGAGACCCAGCGATGAAAGGTTTATAGATGACGTTGTGAAATTGTGGGTTGAATCTGGAAGGCTGAGAATGTCTGCGGAGAAGTACATGGTGGTTCGATTGAGATTGGTCTTGGAATATGTGGATTACAAGGTGAATGATCATTACAACATTTTAAAGAGAAGGTGAGTTCCCGTGATTTTCAAACTTCGACTCTATATTTAGTGTTTGCTTGAGGACAAGCAAAATGCTAAGCCTGGGGGAGTTGATGTATTGCGTTGTTACGCGTTCTAACATATGTTTTCAATGGTTTTTCGAGTCGTTTCTATGGTTTTTAGTGTCTTTTCAGGGTCAGAATACGTTTGGAAGGATCCCAAGGCATTAGGAGCGTTGAGTGAACTAAAAGGAGCACAAAAGAGCCTGGATCGATCGATCCATGAGATGATCGATCGATCCAAATTGCCGAATACTCTGTGGATCGATCATCGAACATTTTCTGGATTAACGTGACAAGCTCAGATCGATCGTGCCATCATCAGATCGATCGATCCAAGCATGGATCGATCGATCGAAGCTTTTTCGACCAGAAAAAGGAAATTTTTAATTTCATATTTTCAGAGGGTTTTGCCGTTTATTTTCGAGGGAACGATTTTTAAGATATATACTCGAGTTTAAGCCATTGTTTAGGCTAAGCTTTTTCATACTCTTTGATATTTTTGAGATTTTTAGTTTTCTGCAATTCTGTAAGCCGTGGGTGACGAATCTCTGACACTTCAAGAGAAAAGAAAAGAAATGATGAAAGTAAAGAATAAGTTTGGGGGAGAGAAAGAGTACCAAGGATCATATGGATGGTTGTCATGGCATTGGATGGGAATGAGTCTACAAGATTCTTGGCATTGAGATCACCGATGAGACCTAGCGATGAAAGGTTTATAGATGACGTTGTGAAATTGTGGGTTGAATCTGGAAGGCTGAGAATGTCTGCGGAGAAGTACATGGTGGTTCGATTGAGATTGGTCTTGCAATATGTGGATTACAAGGTGAATGATCATTACAACATTTTAAAGAGAAGCTGAGTTCCCGTGATTTTCAAACTTCGACTCTATATTTAGTGTTTGCTTGAGGGCAAGCAAAACGCTAAGTCTGGGGGAGTTGATGTATTGCGTTGTTACGCGTTCTAACATATGTTTTCAATGGTTTTTCGAGTCGTTTCTATGGTTTTTAGTGTCTGTTCAGGGTCGGAACACGTTTGGAAGGATCCCAAGGCATTAGGAGCGTTGAGTGAACTAAAAGGAGCACAAAAGAGCCTGGATCGATCGATCATCTCATGGATCGATCGATCCAAATTGCCGAATACTCTGTGGATCGATCATCGAACGTTTTCTGGATCGACGAGACAAGCTCAGATCGATCGTGCCATAATCAGATCGATCGATCCAAGCTTGGATCGATCGATCGAAGCTTTTTCGACCATAAAAAGGAAATTTTTAATTTCCTATTTTCAGAGGGTTTTGCCGTTTATTTTCGAGAGAACGATTTTTAAGATATATACTCGAGTTTAAGACATTGTTTAGGTAAGCTTTTTCATACTCTTTGATATTTTTGAGATTTTTAGTTTTCTGCAATTCTGTAAGCCGTGGGAGACGAATCTCTGGCTCTTCAAGAGAAAAGAAAAGAAATGATGAAAGTAAAGAATAAGTTTGGGGGAGAGAAAGAGTACCAAGGATCATATGGATGGTTGTCATGGCATTGGATGGGAATGAGTCTACAAGATTCTTGGCATTGAGATCACTGATGAGACCCAGCGATGAAAGGTTTATAGATGACGTTGTGAAATTGTGGGTTGAATCTAGAAGGCTGAGAATGTCTGCGGAGAAGTACATGGTGGTTCGATTGAGATTGGTCTTGCAATATGTGGATTACAAGGTGAATGATCATTACAGCATTTTAAAGAGAAGGTGAGTTCCCGTGATTTTCATACTTCGACTCTATATTTAGTGTTTGCTTGAGGACAAGCAAAACGCTAAGTCTGGGTAGTTGATGTATTGCGTTGTTACGGGTTCTAACATATGTTTTCAATGGTTTTTCGAGTCGTTTCTATGGTTTTTAGTGTCTTTTCAGGGTCGGAACACGTTTGGAAGGATCATAAGGCATTAGGAGCCTTGAGTGAACTAAAAGGAGCACAAAAGAGCCTAGATCGATCGATTCAATCATGGATCGATCGATCCAAATTGCCGAATACTCTGTGGATCGATCCCAACACTCCAG
This sequence comes from Pseudoturritis turrita, assembly GCA_900406555.1. Lineage (NCBI taxonomy): Eukaryota > Viridiplantae > Streptophyta > Magnoliopsida > Brassicales > Brassicaceae > Pseudoturritis > Pseudoturritis turrita. Next base: position 651,588 of record OVBL01000514.1, read on the forward strand.
ATCGATCGATTTAGGCTGGATCGATCGATCCACAACCAGATCGATCGATCCAAAACATCGAACGTTTTCTAGATCGACGTGACAAGCTCAGATCTATCGTGCCAGATTTTAATTTCCTATTTTCATAGGGTTTTGCCGTTTATTTTCGAGAGAATGATTTTTAAGATATATACTCGAGTTTAAGCCATTGTTTAGCCTAAGCTTTTTCATACTCTTTGATATTTTTGAGATTTTTAGTTTTCTGCAATTCTGTAAGCCGTGGGAGACGAATCTCTGACTTTTCAATCGTTGAGAAGATTTCTGAACCCTATTTATTTTTTTATGAGCTTTTCTCATCTTCTGTTGTTTTGATTTCCTCCATGTCTGAATAGATCCATAGTTGAGTTTAGGGTTTCCTCCAATGTAATACCAATGGTTAATTGGAAATCAGTCGTGGGGTGCTTCATTGGGGTATTGAGGCTCGGACACGAGAAGCCCTTATGGGTATTCAGAATCATCAAGGAATTCAGGACCACAAGAAAATTTTATTCAGGAAGTGTCGGATGAGAGTTTGCCGTATTCTAGATAAGTGCCATGTATGGACAGGAATCCATCACCGGAAAGAGGACACGGTATTGGTCCAAACCATCCAAGATCTTCTTCTCAGAGGATGAGCAATTCAGTACATAGTCATCGTGAGTCGTATCCACGACATAATGTTATTCAAGGACTGGAACAAGCCAGACAACCAGAGAATCATAGAGCCGATCCAACTTTGTCTATGCTCCGAGACATGTTATCCCATATGCAGCAACAACAGAACCAAGCAACATCAAGAGCACATCATGGTGCATCAACTCCACCTGATTATCTTAAGAGTGTTTTGATGATGCAATCTCTCAAAACCTACAATTTCAAGGGAGAAGCAGATACGTTTAAGGCAAACGCATGGTTGCAAAACTTGGAGAAGAACTTTGCAGCAATCAGATGTTTAGAGGGATACAAGAGGGATATTGATGTGTATTACTTAGAGGAAGAAGTAGCAAATTGGTGGATTGGAGTGGAGAGACAACATGGTTAGAATTTCGGAGAGAATTTGAAAGGAAGTACTTTCCACCTGAAGCTCGAGATAGATTGGAACTTGAGTTTCTGGAGTTGAAACAAGGAGGAAGAAGTGTGCGGGATTATGAGACAGAATTTACAAGGCTTCGGAGATATGTTTTCTATGGACATGATGATGAACCTACCATGGTTAGAAACTTTCTCAGAGGACTACGTCCAGAGAGTCGTAGTATACTTCAGGCTGTTGGACATACAAGCTTGACGGAGGTGATTGAAAGGGCAGTGAATATAGAGGAGAGTTTATCTACGAAAAAGAAAGTTGTAACCTGAGGACAAGGTAGTGGGATCAATGATTCACGAGCTGATCAAGGTCAGAAACAGAATAAATTGACAAGTCAGGGACAGTCAAGTGGACGAGGGAGAGGTCGAGGAAATCGTGGAGTTCGCACTAGAGCAACCTCATATTCTGGTAATGTATGTTACTCCTGTGGTGAGACAGGTCACCACTTTCGAGAATGTCCTAAGGTTGGACAAAATCTACCTTATGCTCATGCAAATGTGGTATGCTTTATTTGTGGAGAAAAAGGTCATTATGCGAATATGTGTCCAACAACCCACCCGATGCAAGCTGCGATGACTGTTGTTCATCCCCCACCGACTCAAGAAAAGGAAGAACCTCCGACAAAGGGGCCATATATAACAGGAAGAGTTTATCAGTAAGGGTCGCCGCTGGCTAAATCATCAGGATCCTCAAAAGATCCTATCACAGATAAGTATGGGTTCTAACTTTTATCTGTGATTGAGTGTTTGTGTGATTGTATGTGCATGCATTTTTGCGTTATTATACATTTGTGGAATTGCGGGTTAATTGGTATTTGAAGTTGATTGAGTCTAGCTAGAGCTTAAGACCCAATCCAAGGAACCGAGAGTTAATGGATAAGTGTCATAGTTACTTAGGAAAAACCTTCATAAACCAATCTTTCCGAAGGCACAAGGGAGATAAGTACTGAAAGCATTCAACCTTGGGAATTCGGGATGAATTCTTTCAAGGGGAGGAGAATGTAATGACCCTGTCGCATGACCGGAATAATCGAGGAATTAATCGGGCATAAATCAAGCATGATAGTCCGGAAGCACGAGGTGGCCGCAAGCACGAGGTGGCCGGAAGCACGACAAATCAGTGCAAGCTGCTCGGTGACTAAGCAGGGTGCTAGCTAGCCTGCTGTGGTGATGCAGCTGCTTGGTGACTCACCTCCCTACGTGCCTGCCTGCTTCAGCAGCTTCTGCTTGGTCAGGGACGTGTCGGCGCCTGGACAGTCCGCTGCCACCACGTGACACACGCCCTTGCTGACCCAGCTGCCTACCTACCTGCTTGCTTAGGCTTATATATACGACCCAGCAGCTTGTATTTTCGTATAGAAACCGTACCAAACCTCTGATAAAATTACCCTAGAAAATTCGAACCATAGTCCGCGATCGTGATCCAGTCCGCAGACCGTTGTCGTGAACCATCGGGTAGTGTCGGGAAATTTTTCGGGTAAGGCATTTTGATCCAAACTTACCTGTTGGACTTAGTTTCATCTTCTGAGCTCCAATACAACCTTCTTTTCTAGTTTTGATGGTTGGAATGGTCGAGAATTAAGCCTAAACTCTATCCGTTTTAAGGAAAGGAAGCTTCAATAGTTCGTGGACCAGTCAAGGAACCTAGGTCCGGTTTAAACCCTAAGTTTGAATCCAAGCCGTAACCATTCAAAAAGCAAAGGTGAGTCTTGGTGATACTTGTCGTGTGTTCATGAGTTAAACACACGTTGTTTGTTTATTGTTATGCTTTATAGCTGTTGAGGTTAATGCTAGAATTTTAGGAGATTGGTTAAGTGTTTTCTTTGATTGTTTGTGCATGATGTTTGGTTGTGTGATTGAGTGCTGCATGAGTCATGGGATGATTGTGTATGCACTTGCCACTAACCTTTGTTGATGTAGGGTTTCAAGAGGAAGCTTGACTCGCATGTGATCTATAGAGATACATGCGGGTCTAAGGTAAATTTTTGTGTTGTGGGTAATGTTAGGTTTTACGGTGATCAAGAGGATCATGTAACATCCTAACAATAGTAGAGAGCGGTTGACACTTCCTAGATCCGGGGTCATGGAGAGACGGGATTGCAGCCTTTGGCCGTGACTCTTGCGATTGTAATCCACGGAGGGACGGGATTGCAGCCTTTGGCCGTGGTATTACATGTTAGATTGCTGACCTTATAGCCTTTGTGGTTAGGGCCGGGTAAGGTAAAAGGGACTATGGAAGGAAGTTGTCAATTCGCGGTATAGGGTTTTTATTGTTTAACAAGATTGCAGAAAAAGGGGACTGCAGTAAGAAGGCCTTTGGAGTTGTTGTGTTTGAGTTATCTTTTCTGCATGTGCATTCTCTGATTATTGTGTGATTGCTTGTTGATTGTTATTTTGGGTTTGTGTTGGGAATTGATTATTGTATGTTACGGGGAGCTAGGGCTCACTGGGTACTTAGTACACATGACTCCATTTTGTTTTGCAGGTAAGCCTATAGAGGGAACCACTAGGGGGTGTACGGAACGATAGGACCACCGGAAGTAGGTTTTTGATGTCTTTTGTAAAGCTATGTTTGTGATATGTTTTTACGACTCTTTTGGGCTCTAGGCCTTGGCCAAACTTAAACCTTGTGAAGTTGTTGCAAATAAATAAAAGTATGTTTTATGAAATTGTGGGTGTTGATTTGGTATTAGTCTTGTCCGGACTAACACAACTCGAGATCATGGAACGGGTTGCAAAGCCTTAGGCCGTGGTCAAGAGGTAAAGATACCTTGGGGGGATTGATTGGGGAAACTAGATTCGTTCTAGTAACCTTCATCGGTCTGTCTGCGGGTATCTATTGTGGCATTCTCGGTCAGCAATGATCGGGGGTGTTACATCGTCTCTCCCTTTTGGCTGGCTCGTCGGCTCGATCTTCAAGGCGAGAATGTTTTACCTCGTCTTTCTGTTCGAAGTCCTTTAGGCTGATTGCGTCACCCAATTTCCCCTCTGCAAGCTTCGCCACAAGCAATAAGCCGAGGCTTCTACAGTTTGCAGTTAGGTGTCCATACTGATGGTGATGTTCGCAGTAAGCCTTTTCGTCGTATGTGCTAGTGCTTCTTTTCCAAGTGTTCCAAGGTAACTTCCCGCGGCCGGTTCCCACCTGGTAATTGCGGGCGCCTCCAAAACCGGACCCTTCGTGATGGATGAAGCCACCGTTCTGTGAGTTTTTCTTAAAATGTGATGGTGCCGCGATGGTGTTTTGAATGTTGCTTCGGCTCGTCGTTTTTGCTGATCAGTATCTCTGTGACAGAACTTTCATTTCTTCTTCGTTGACTATGAAATCCGAAGCTCGGTGTAATGCATCCTGGATAGTCAGCGGCTGGTTCAAAGCAATTTCCTCCCTGTAATGTGATTCGTACCATAGGGATTTCCTCAGGGCTATTAGGGCGGCTTTGTCACTTACGCCGTCGACTTTAGAGATGATCTTTTTGAAGCGCTCCATAAAACTTCGCAATGATTCGATCGGACCCTGGGACACAGGTCGGCATCCGAAGTACCACGATCCATAAACATTGAATAATGCTTTAGAAAAGCAGCGGATAGTTGATCGAAGCTATCGATAGAATTACATTCAAGGCGAGAGAACCATTCCAGGGCTGCTCCTTTGAGATGTTCCACTAACAAGAGGCAAAACCCGGCGTCTCTCTCATTTTCGCTAAGATTGGCTCATCCCATTGCGATGCGAAATGCCATTATATAAGATTTTGGGTCGGTAGTTCCCTCATAGAACGGGACTCGAATTTTTCCAGGATTTGAGATTCTTGTCCTAGTTATCCGAGCTGTGAATGGTGTCTTCTGAGTTTCTTCCAACACGCGGCCTATTTCGGGTGCCGAGCTAATCGCCTTGTGTACTTGGGACTTGAACGCCTTTACCTCGGCGGCGGCTCGTGCCATCACCTCGCGAATCTCAGCGAGTTCCTTATTCTGGTCGTGGTTGCTGTACCCAGTAAGCGTCTTCCTCTTCGTCCGTTAAGTCAAGTTGACCTGCGTTCTCTCTTCTGTTTAAAGATGCCGAGGCAAAGTTTATGTTGGTCGGTCGTTCAACGGCTCGATTTTCTTCAGCTATGACCGAGCCGTTTAGTTCTCTGTTGTCGTCGTCGCTAGTGAACTAGACGTGCCTATGAAAGGTTCTGGGGGCCCTGATCAGCTCGGGCGTATACTCATCAGGCCGAGGTGGAGGCGGCATATCTCCTGGTGTCCTCAGCGCATTGCTTACCGTGTTTCGGGAGGTGACCAAATTAAGAGGCATCGGGGTCGCATCGAATAGCTGCCTACGAATCTTCTAGTTGGTCTTATTCCAGATACTAAGCTTCCGGCACCACGGTTTTGTTGTTTCGAAGTCAGTGCTTGGACTTTCTCGTTCAATAAGTTGTTTACCTTTTCTTGCTCGTCTACCTATTTCAGCAGGGTATATAGCATGTTTTTCATCTCAGCGAGGGATTCTGGAACGGCGTTAGCGCCTTCTGGGAGATTCGTGGTTTCTCTGGGAAAGGTCGGTTGTATTGTCGGTGCTTGGACTTCCATTAGCCATCTTTTCAGATATTGGTCGCGGCAATCTCAAGAGTCAGAAAGTTTCAACTTCCCCACAGACGGCGCCAAATTGTGGAGGCTAAAAATCCTCATAACTAAATTTTGTTAGGATGTTTAAGGGAACATAAACTTCAGGTATAGATTTCAGAAAAAGAGATCCAAAGATGGTTTTTATTGCTGATTACGAAACCTTTTAGAATACAAGATTTGTTTGTTTCCCATCCTATTGCTCTGTCACCTTCCTCTTCTTTTATAGACTTCAGATTACCGTCTTAAGGGATATTTCAGAATATTTCCTTTTTCCTCCTTGGGCTTGTTTTTCCTTTTACTTCCTCGACCGACTTCTGCATTAGCTTTGTTAAATGATTTGGCCCAAGTCGCGATGGCATTGCCTTGGCCCAAGAATAAAATGTTTTGCCTCGGCGCGTGCTGATACAACTCGGCGTTTTGGTGGAGGTTTGCCTCGGCGAACGTTGTTTGCCTCGGCAAATGCTGTCAGCTGCCTCAGCGCGTGTCGTTCGTTCATCTCGGGACCGTACCTGCTCAACTTGGCGTGTGCATGCTTGTTTCCATTGGCACATGCCTGTTTGTTCACCTTGGCGCGTTCTATCCACATCCTCGGCAAATGAACTCCTCTGCCTCGGTGCGTGGGTGTTTGCTTGATTCGGCCTAGATGGAGGTTTGTCTCGGCCTCGGCCTAAGGGAAGAAATATGCCTCGGCCCGTGGAGGTTTATTTGCCTCAGCTCAGATCCATTTGCCTCGGCCCACAAGGAAACATGCCTCGGCCCATGATGCTCTGGCCGTTGATCTTGCCAGGGTGGTATTTGACCCCAACGATCCCTTCCGCACTTATTAGTTCACATTTTTACCTTGAGCAAATCCATCTTGCTCATCGAACCTTTAACTCAATAATAAAGACCTTCAACTCTGCGCTTGCCTCCAAGTTCCCCACTATGCCTCTTCTTTGATTCAACCCAATCTCCACACCAATGTCTTAGGTCCTCACGAACCTTCTTCGTCACATGTTCATATTCTTTCCAGACTTCATCTTGGCTCTCACCATCAGGTTTGTTTTGTCCCCTCTGGTGTCAACCGCCATTCCACTCCTTAAGGCATATAGTACTCGTCCTCTTCTCCATACTTCCTTTTTATTGTATCTCCTCATAAATTCACATCATGATCATCTCGGTTGTTTACATATCCTTATCCATGTCAGATACTCTCTGCTGGTAGTACAACCCATTTCATGTTAATCTCCGACTCCTGATATCACGACTTGATTTGATTTCTTTACTCCTTCTTTTACCATCTCTCACTTGGATTCTCCAATCTTCTTCCCACTCTGCTCTATTAAGGTATACAGATACGACCCCCCTTATTCTATGTATCATCTTAGGTCGTCCTTCTTTTCTATTTCTCTTGATACTTCCCACTACTTTCAGGTTGTTCCTTGTCTATTCTCGATAGACTTTTCCTCTACGTTCACTTAATCCTTATCTTCTTCACAACTTTGTCTAGCTCTGCCGCAACAACCCTTACTCAACATTTCTCGACAGCTTCCATTACTGTCCTGTACCATGTTAGGCTGATCCCAACCCTTCGTTTCTCATGCACGATGCTTTCAAGATAATGAAGGTTTAGGTTCCTATATCTAAGGAATCACCTTCTTCTAATGCATTTGAATCAGAAAATTATGACCTCTCTCCATGTCCGGATGATGATCTCCATACCTTACCTCTCTTCCCTTCGCAAGGATAGTGATCTCCATAGCTTACCTCTCTTCCCTTCGCAAGGATAGTAATCTCCACAGCTTACCTTCATTCATCTTGGATTTCAGCATCTGCACCGAAGAAAGATAAGTCATAATCCCCACCTACCCAAACTACGCATTGGACGTACCAGTTTATCCTAGTTGCAATTGCGGCTCCCTTTTAACTCGATAAAACATTTGAAAACATGAGTCCCTTGAGCATGACCAGAACCATGCTCTGATACCATATTTACTGGGTTGTAACGCCCCCAAACCGATCTAAGAACCTAATAGCTCGAGAATGTCACAACCCTGACGAGTAGGACGGACGGTCAGACCAAAATCTTTGGAACAAATCCGAGGTTCCGGTCCGTCCATCCATCTTTTCGTCCCTCTTAACTTTGGCCTAAGGCTTGCCAACCCGTTCCAGAGAGAAGAGTTATGTTTGCTCGGACCAAGCTAATACCATTAGACACTCGCAAGCTTTGGAGAAAGACATTTCTTATTACTTAGTATAATAAATCGTTAAAAATGTTACCAAAACCATATCAATTGGGAATTATCGAGTCAAAATCGTACATAATAAACAATATACCACTTTACAAATTACAACGTAAACTACACCGATGGCATAACGTCCGATGTTCCCTCTAAGACTTTCTCGACTACTGGTTACCTGCAAGAAAGATGAGAGGTGAGTAATCTAGCATTACTCAGTGAGTTCGGCTCCCCTAGCATGCATAATCATTCCCAACCAAACCCAAAATAACAATCAGTCAACCAACAATCAATCAAGTCGCACAATCAAAAACAAGGCATTTCACAGAAGATGCGATCAATCATTAAACAGTTAAACAGGAACCGACAATCAGGACCAGACACTCCACAAGACAAGTAATCAAAGAATTGATTACACAAAAAGGACCACCAAGTATATATTCAATGTAATCCGGATTTTACTTTCCTCACCAAGGCATTGCGGTTCCGTCGTCCATTCTCGGGCAACCCGCAGAATTATAGCAACAAAGGTACACAATATCCCAGTTTCCCCAATGAACTCATACACCGTCGTTGATGCACGGCCAAGGGAACTACCCCAGTACCCTCTATGCTTGCGTGGTTATCCCATAGCACCTAAAGGTGCCATTAACCACGATCCATCCGGGAACGTCGAACCGCCTCACAATATTAGGTTATTAAATATGCATGCATCTAAGGATAGCATGCATAATAACTCTACCACATTCACATTTCACACATGGTCTCAAAATTAGCTATGCTCAACCAAGACATAAGCTAGAGACTCCGCACACACATCATCACAAACACTCATCACAAGCTCAACCATGCAATCCAACATGCATTCAACTTTATCAAGTATTCAATATAATGCAATTCGCCAAGCAATATACTTCAATGAATATTGTCACCCAATCAACTCAACATACGTTCAATCATCATGCTTATATTTAGTCAATTCACAGAAATATATGAAGAACCTCAAGCAAGATTTCTACGGCAACATACAAGTCAAACATGCATGGCGTATAAACGAATCATCACAAACTCGATATTCCCCCTGCATATCATTTGTTAGCACAATCATACCCACATCACCGAAACCTACTATCCTTTACTGCTTAAACATGCACAACCATTTCTATAGGTTTTCCTTAGTAAAATCAGCAACTCATGCATAAATTCTAGCATGCACGTCAACGGCTATAAAGCATAACAACAAACAATCAATCGTGTGTTTGACTCATCAACACACGGCAAGCATCACCAAACTCACAGTCTGATCGGCTAGGAAATTTGAGCTACGGCACCGTTGACCCGCTCACCACCTTAGATCCCTAGATCCTGAGACTAGGAATACAGATCTATCTTAGACAACAAATACTTAGGTACCAAATCTATGATCTGGACATAAAGGCGTACCACCGGTTCATGTGCTACCCACAGGTTTATCCTCAAAACTCACGGCAGATCTACCCAGCCACTACTCGCGAAAAGAATCTGGGTAAAGAATTCTTCTAGACTCGGGTCTGGGTAAGAAAAATGGAAAATGGGTAGGTTTTCTAAGGGTATGGGTTGATATATATAGGCCTAACCCGAATCCTTACCCAGACGCTTTCTGCGCATGCAGACGCATGCAGTACACGTGGCATAACAGTTCTGCGACCCAACCACAACCCAGCGTGACCCACACATGCGCCTGTCAAGACTAAAAACTAATTTACACGCCTGATCCAGATTTTCTCGACCACAGGTCGTACTGACTGGACCCAAGGGAAAGAATTCTCGACCCAACAAACTTATCTCGACCCAGATTCAGTTTTCCTCAACCCAGACTGGATTTTCTCAATCGTGGGTCGTACTAGCTGGACCCAGGGGTAGCAATTCTAGACCCATCAGATTTTTCTCGACCCGGATTCAAAACCCTTCGATCCAAACTGATTTTTTTCCGACCAAGTCTCCTTTTTACACATTCTCTAACTTTTCCAAGTTAAGATACTTCAACCCCGATACTTTAAAAATTCATGGTTCCTCCGGATGTCCTTATGGATCACCGAAATCACTACATAGGCTAACTCCTCTTTGGATCTAGATGATTCCCCTTGATCCAAGCCTAAGTAATTTCCACTGAATGATCCCAATGTCCTTTGTTGGCTTGGATTGGATCACGGCTTGCTCGAACCATTCCATTGGCCAAGTGCCTTTATCCAACTCTGAATTTCTCCGATCCAATTGAGATTTTCCTCGGCTATAACTCTTTTCTAAGTCTTCCCATCTATCAAACCCATGATTCCCAAACTTTTCAAAATTGACTTCTTCGGACTTCCTTACCGCTCATCAAGGTCATTACAAAGGTTGTTGGGCCGAAGAGCTTGATGGGGTCCTATTGTCTCATCGAACGACTCTGCGATGAGCCACTAGGAGACACCGTGTACTAGTCTATGGAATGGAATGCGTGATTCCACTAGAAGTAGAATTTCCTGGAATTCGCCGTAGACTCCTCCCCGGACAAGAAGAACTAAACCACTTGATGCTTCTTGACGAACTAGACCTGGTGAATGAGCGACGTGACCAAGCACTTATCCGCATTCAAAACTATCAGCAAGCAAGTGCCAAGTACTACAACTCCAACATTCGTAGTCGAAAATTCAACGAAGAGGATCTGGTTCTCTGAAAAGTTTTCCAGAATACAGCAGAAAGAAACGCGGGCAAGTTGGGAACAAACTGGTAAGGACCTTACAGAGTTACCAAGGTGGTCCGCCCGGGAGTGTACGAGCTCGCTAACATGGCTGAAGATTTAGTACCAAGATCTTGGAATGCGATGCACTTGAAAAAGTACTATCACTAAAGTATATCATTTACGAACTACGGGACGGCTTGATCCCCGAAAGGGGTACGTAGACAACCCATCTCAGGGTGGGTTCAGCTGCCCCTCCTAAAAAAGAGGGGGGGGGGAGGGAGTGGTACGTATACACTTATACTCCCATATATTATAACACGATCTTTCGCAAACATCAAGTCTTATCAAAACAGATACTTCGGCATACTTTCGCCTCGCAAAATACAAAAACAGACTAGCTTGTCTTTTTCATTTGTTGCTGGCCACAACAACGAACTTCTACGTTCTTTATGGATTTTAACCACTACATCCTCTACGGATCTAAGCGCGCTATACAAATTCTCATGTCTACAGTCGGAGCGGGCACATAAGTAGAAATGTGCAAGTAAACCGAAGTAAATATTCAAAATCCAGTAAGCACTCGTTCCTTAACACACTGGTCCTTAACATCTCAAAAGATAGCACTAAATATGTTTTATCTAGGCAAGTATTTGCACACGCTTCGGGGCAATATACACAGTACAAGCGAGCCAAAAGATAGTCGAAATCGTTTAAATCATATTAAAATATGAAAAGGCCATCCATGCACAATGATTCAAACCAAAAAAAATAAAAAGAAGAAGAAAGCTAAGGGAGATTGGGATCTGCATTCTCCTAAATAGGAAAGTTAGTGGCGGGAGTACCAGCATTGGGCCAGAGAAGTCCCTCGCACCAACAGAAGCCGCGACATTTTCTAACGGCTCGGAAGGAAGCATAGACCCAACCAAATCAGATGAGATGGAAGACATTGTCAGCTTGTTCTTCACCTCCTGTTCGATATTTTCAAACTCCTCATGAGCCCCAGCCAACTCAATTCTCCATTCAGTCATCTTAGCCACCTCGGCATCCAAGTTTGGCACGTCATCTTTCTTGAGAATGTCAAGGAGTTGGAGATTGTTGTCCACTTGTGCGAGGTCAAGCTCTTTCTCTTTGATCTCCTTCAGATCCTCAAGGTTTTTCTCGACTTTAGCAAGTCTTCCTTGAAATTTCTCCGCCATCTCCCGCCTCGCCGCCTTATGGAATTTCTTCACATTTGCCTCGTGCAAGGCATTCGCGGCGACAAACAGCCTCTTCAGCGAATCAATCTCGGCATATTTCTTTGCCTTAGTCACTTCCTACTTCTTACACAAATCTCCAAGTATAACCAGCTCACTCTTGAGAAATATCTTCTCTTTCTCAAGAGTACCAATCCGAGCCGAGGAGGATTCTAGCTCGGTAGCATGCATGCTTTCAAGACCATCAAGCTTGGCCTTTAGCTGCGAGGCATTTTTCGTCGCCTCGATAATTCGGCGATGGTCTTTCCAAGCTCCCCGGTCATAAGATGCAACCATCTTGTTGATTGACGCCACAAACTGCAGATTATGAACAAGTCAAAATCCGAGCCCTTACTTAGAATAATTCGAAAATCTACTCCGAGATAATTACCTTCATGCCACTAAGGGACATATCGGCGTACATACTACATTCAGAAAGGGCATCAGCAGGAGGAGAACGGTCGCCAGGAGACTTTATTTTTGAAATGAGTAAAGCCGAGGCTTTTGCATCCTTGTAAACAGGCTTGGTCCCGTCATGCCTAAACGATATTACCGCATGATTAGAAGGGGCGGCTCATTTTTGCTTCTTTTCGGCAGTCTTCTTCGCAATAGCCTTTCCTTTTTCAGCATCAGACGCTTCCGAGATGATGGCCTGGCATCCTTGGATGGGCATGGAGCCGAGGGAGGATTGACATTAGAGGGAAGACCTGACACGACCTGCCTCGTCGCATCATCAAATACTGCCTCGGCGACAGCCAACATATTTTCTCGAGTTACCTCGGCACCAGTAATGCCATCTTTAGTAACTTTGTCCTGAACTGGGATTGGAGCGTCAATATCCCCCGAGCCAATCCTGATGTTACCTCGGCATCTCTGAGAGGCGCGCCGGCTCCTTCTGCAGTTTTCTTCCGAGCCATTTCCTTCTCTCTCTTTTGCAGCTTGCTTGTCACGAAATATCATCCTCTTACCCATTAATTTAACAATATGGAGCCGAGGCACAGGCGATGACTCCAAGCTGTTGGAAACAGAGAGACTGTCGAAGAGAGCTCGTGCTTTTTCAACACGCTGCAGGGAAAAATATTTTTCTCAGTGAGTCTTCCCGCCAGCAAGCGTATCTCTAAGGAGGTAGGTATTTTCTAGAAATGACGGAAGTAGGTGACGAATTGCAAAAAAGGAAAGAAGATAGGTAAGAAAACTTAAAGAAAACATGAGTAAGACCCGAAGTAGACTGTAGGTCGGCTACCAATTGGTCCCCAACGCATTTTAACAATATCGAGGCAATCCCCATCAATCATCGCATCATTAATGGGAACATAGAAAAAATAACTCCCCCAGTCGTTGTCTTTGCTCTTGAACCCTTCGATTATTTTGCAATTCCTTTTGGGGGAGATATAGTACGTCAGAGAGTTTGGAACCTTCCAAAACTCGAGAAGATGCTGGAGATGGTGAAACCCCACTTCGGCGTCGCTTTTGTAACTTAGCACCAGAATGCTGAATAAATGACACATCCCCCAAGGCATAATCTGGTTGATAGCTAACATATGTTTCTTCAGGAACCGCACTATCAAAGCAGGAATCGGAAACCACAAGAAACTCGCATAGAAAAAATTTCATACAAGCAAAACTGGTTCGGCGGAGTTTATCAGGACGATCTGATGGAGAAGGCACGATCAAGTCAACATTTCTAAGGATTATGTAGTCGACAAGGTCGATCCGAGTGGGTCGGTTCGTTTCTTCGATGCTTTCTTCCGTCTTCGTGATGTATTTTTCGATGCACCGGCTTCGTAACTTGCAAATAGCCTCTCCAACCGCCTCACCTCGGCCTCTAATAGGAGGAAAACTACTACTAAGTTTTAACCCTAAATAACCAAAGTGCATGGCAAATGTCATTGTACTACTTAGGGATGGAATCCACAAGGAAATTGATTAGGACATAAGAATGCAAAGAACTTAAGAAGCTAAGAAAATTCAAGTGGTTGTGTTTTGAGTAACCAAACTAACAACCTAAGAAAATAAGATAATAAGCAAATAAAACGACTAAACAAGAACAAGGAACATGAAAAAGTCAACTACTTAAACTTAAACAAGATTGATCAAATAAAAGGGAATATAAATCATGAGGCAAGGCAATTGATCAAGGTAGATGATCCATTAGGTAATGGTGCTTAGGCTCTAATCAATTCAAATCCTAGGGAAAGGATCACTAATTTAGAACTAATCCGCTTTCGTGGTACTAATTCCCTTTCTAAACTCCTTCATCATCATAGACTTTCGCACTTGTAATTAATGAATATAGAAGCAATACTTTTAAGTCCCCAAACCCACAAATCACCTTAAACATCAAGTGTTAATTGGCTAAGATATGATTTGCTCATATGAAATTCTCCTAGACATTTCTACGAACACTTTTCGGGCGTAAAAAGACCATCTTCTAGAAATTGATTAGCTACTTCAACCCTAGCCTTAATTGCATCTCATATGAAGGATTGCTTATAGTCTAAGCCTAATACACCATAACCCAACTTCAAATCATCATAAATTACCTAACCCATGATCCATAAGATTACTACTCACTCATGGAAACAAAGGTAATCAAAACAAGATTAAGAAAACTTCAATAAACCATAAAGGATTCAAGAAAAATAAGGTACTAAAAATTAGAGAGAAATCCTAAAACATGCCCAGCTTAGGGTTCTTAAAGTGCTAAAACATATATATAGTGAAAGGGGAAGGTACCGGGTCAACCGGGACAAACCGGGTCAAACTCGGATTTGTGCTGAAAATATAGCTGGCATCGACCTACTGCATCGAACAACAGAGGAGGACAGGTAGATGCAGTGTGCATCTTCGCCTGGTGTTGCTCCCATCGACCTGCTGCATCGACCTGTCAAGCTGGACTGGTTGATGCAGCCTACATGTCTTCACTAAATTGGCCATAAAATTTGAACCGTATATCACAATGAGTTGAATCCAACGACTGCGTGAAGCTAACTCAATTCACTATCTCCCCACCAAATTTCAGATTAAACTGGTTAGGGGAAGGCCTTCATCGGACATGATCTTCAAGTTGCTTCATCTGCATTTTTCTGCTTCTGGTATTGGTCCCATCGACTTGTCCCATCGACCTGGGAGAAAGGCTGGTCGATACAGCATACTTCAGAGGGTTCTTGACTTTTTCTTCACTCCTCTTGGTGTTACTCCTATCCACCTTGGTTCCTCTCACTTCTTAGCCTCCAATGTACCTGAAAAGGACTCAAAATGCTATGCATATGCATGAAATGAATCCTAGGACTCTAGGACTCATTCTAAACTAAATGGAACTCAAAATGAAAGGAAAAACACTAAATGCAAGTCTAATGACCTTAAAATCTAAGAATGCCAAAATACGAGTACATCGGCCTCATCAAGGATAAGCTCTTCGAGTTCGATTTTAATGCCATCTGGGGGTAAAATCCCTTTTTAGGGTTTGCCTCGGGGATATCCGTAAGAGGATCATCGACGAGGTGTGGAACTTCGATGACGAGCCAGTTCGGGGAATGGTGAGTGTCCAATTTATCCACTTCATTTGTTCTATTTTCATCGACATCCATTCCCGCTTCGTCAGTCACACTCGCCTCGTCAGCAACGTATGTCTCACCCGCCTCACTTGCCTCGGGTTATCGAATCAGCCTACGACCAAGTTCCCAAGGGGAATCAGCCGACGCAAGAGAGTCTCGCACTTCGATAGATGATGACATGAGGATGGCTCAGAAAATTCAAGAGAAACACCGCGAGTCATTGAAGGTGGATCGGAAACTTCAAAGGAGTCACCGTGGGTCGTTGAAGATGGATCGGAAACTTCAAAGGAGTCACCGCGGGTCTTTGAAGATGGATCGAAAACTTCTAAGGAGTCGCTGCAGGTCATTTGCAGATGGATCGTGAAACAGATCGGAATGACTAAAATAACGACGGCGGAAGGACGAAAAACTTAAATAAAAAGAAGGAAAAGAAGAGAGAGAAAAGAGCTACCTTTGGCTTTTTGAGGATACGAAGTAATGAATAAATGAGAGAATGCCTCGATATTTATAGAAGAAAACTAGGATAAGCGCGTGGGTGTAACGCACCTCGGGAACTGACGAAAATGTTTCAAATCCCTGAGGTACTCATTGCATGATGTCATGATTACCCGATTCTCGACAAACACTCAACCGTTGAGAAATCGCGAGCCAAAAAAAAAAAAAAAAATCAAGGAAAATTTGAACTATGGAATTTGGCTCGGCAGAAACTTTGGCACGACATGTTGATCTTGTTATTGGTTCGGCATTTCAACCTCGTCACAATCACTCCTTGAATCTGACGAGCTGGGGGCTAATTGTTGGGGTCAGTTTTCACCTTGACGAAGATCAACATCAAAATGACTAAGTGCACAATGGGCTTTTGCAGAATTGGACAAGCTTTGGGCCTAGCAGAAAAAGACGAAGCCCAAAAACACTGTGGGCCGAGGCAACGGCGTCTTCGTGAGCCGAGGCAACATCTTCACAGGCCGAGGCGACATCTTCACTGGCCGAGGCGACATCCATGGGCCGAGGTGATGTCTTCTTCGTGGGCCGAGGCAACGTCTTCATGGGTCGAGACAAGGTCTTCGTTGGGCCAAACCAACAAATAAAGTCGGCCGAAGGAGAAAAGGAAAAACAAGTCAAAGAAAGAAAAGGAAAGATTCTGATATTCTCGCTGAGGCGGCGGAATCTCATGTCTATAAACAAAAGAAGAGGGCATTCAGAAAAAGGATCCGAAATTTTTCACAGAGCAAAATATTTTACACTTTCCTTTAGCAAAATCTTGTATTCAAAAGCTTATCAAATCGGCAATAAAAACCATCTTTGGATATATGTTTCTGCAGTTCATACCCAGAAGTTTATGTTCCCCTAATTTTTTTAACCAAATTTAGTTGTGCGAGTTTCGACTCCCACAAGTCGCAAGACATTATACTATTTGAAAAAATACTTGCGGTGGCAGCTCAAAAACAATGGAATTTACATCAACTATATGTAAAATCAGCATTCTTAAATGGAAAAATCGCGTAAGAGGTATACTTAGATGAACCACAAAGATACGTTCAAGAGGGAGCTGGACACAAAGATTTGAGACTAAGAAAAGCATTGTATGTGCTTAAACAAGCACCAAGAGAATGATACAGTAGGATTGACTCATTTTTCTTCAAAGAAGGATGCAGAAGAAGTGATAGCGATGCAGTCATGTACATTCAAGAGGGAAAAGATGCAATGATGGTCATATGCTTATATGTAGATGACTTAATTCTCACAAGGAGTTCAGAAGAAATGATTCAAGCATTCAAAAACAAGCTGAATGCAGAGTTTGAAATGAGTGATCTAGGTAAATTAAAGTATTTTCTAGGGTTTGAAATCAAGCAAGCAATATGAGATATTTTCATAAGTCAAAGCAAGTATGCAAACACCCTGTTGAAGAAATTTAGTATGCAATACAGCAATCCTATCTCTACTCCTCTTGCTCCATACAACAAAGATAATGAAGAAGATGAGGATTTACGTGATGCAAGAAAATATAGAAGTCTAGCAGGAGGATTGTGGTACTTCGCAGCAACACGGCCAGATATATCATTTGCAGCTTCTTATCTATCAAGATATATGCAAAAGCCTACACTAGGTCACTATAAAGAGACTAAACAAGTACTTCGTTACATCAAAGGAACAAGTGACTATGGACTTAGTTTCCAGCAAGTTGCAGAGGCAAAGTTAATTGGATTTTCGGATTCAGATTGGACATGATGCAAAGAAGACATGAAAAGTACATGTTATTGTTTTAGCCTTGGAAGTGGAGTTTTTTCATGGCAAACCGAAAAATTAAGGAATAATAGCACAATCTACTGCAGAGGCAGAATATATGACTTTAAGTGCAGCAACAAATGAAGTAGTGTGGCTAAGAAGATTGTTAACCGAACTAGAATTCAAAGAGAAAGGACCAGTACCTTTAATTTGTGATAGCACATCCGCAACTCCAATTGGTCAGAATCCAGTTTTTCACAAACGTACTAAACACATGGCAGTAAAACATCACGTAGTGAGAGATTCACAAGCAGATGGAGTAATCAAACTACATCATTGTTCAAGTCATGAGCAAAGAGCCGATATACTTACGAAAGCTCTCGGAGCGGCACAATTCGAAAGGCTGAGAGGAAACCTAGGAATCACAGAGTATAAGCTTAGAGGGGGTGTTGGACTAAGCTTGTCTTCTCTGCCTGGAAATGAAAAAGGATGGATTGAAGAAGACAATTGGGAAATTAGGGATTGAAATGCACGACTACTTGAATCAGAGAAGAAGAAGATGAGTTTAATTAAACCCATGTGCCAAGCACGTGACCACGTTTCAATTCAAAGAATAGAAAATAATTATTTAACTTTTTAAGAATAGACAATTTACCTTTTATCATGTTAAGTTTTAGGGTTTTAGCCCATATGAGAACAATATTATTGAGATTAATAAACGCTTAGAATTCTAATTAAGATTTTGTTCTGCTTCTTATTATGAGAGCAAATTTCGTTAATTTATTTTGTTAATCCCAAAATCCATCATAGTGAGCTTCGATGAAGCCCTTCCGACCTTGGATTTCATTTCTCTGCACATGCCTCTTACTCCAGCAACATCGAATATACTTATCGATGAAACCTTCTCTCTGTCAGAGAAGGATGACAAATTTTTGAAGAAACTAGTAACGTATAGTTGGTTATGTTTTGGTTGAGTTGATTAATGTGCATATATGTATTAACCAAAGCAGGTGCAACATATCGACCATAACAAGGAGAAGAAGAAGGACAATCGTTCCCCTTGAAAATTTCTCTCTAACCTAGCCACCACAAAACAAAAAAATTCCGATCTCTCTCTCCGGCACCGGGATTCTCTCTGCGCCGTGAGAGGGACCACCCTCTGTCTTAATTGTTCGGCTTCTCTCACAATTTTCGCTGCTCAATCGGTGAAATTTGGATCTTCTCTTGGTTCGACGGCTTTGTTTCTCGGCGTGTTTGTGGGCTTAGCGATGTTTGGTGGTGGATGTAATGTGATGCTCCTCTTTGCCGATTTGAGGTTCCCTTCTCTTCTCCCTTATCTCAGAGCTCTGGAGGATGGGGCTATTTGCAAGAGGAGGCTAGGGTTTTGGTTTCTCGGCGGTTTCAGTGGTATTGGCGGGCAAGATTCCCCAAGTTGCTCTGTGTGACAGTCCAGGGTTTCGGCTTTCTCAGGTTGGGTTTGTCAGTCATCTAGAAGGTCCTTCTCTCTTGCTCGAGGACAGCTTCAGTTAGGTCCCTATCGCTCTGCCTTCCGTTTCCTGGGTTTGCGGCGTCGCTATCTCCGGTATCCTCTCCGATGTTTGTCGATTGGGTCAGTTGGTGTTGCTCATTTCGTCTATTTGAGTGTTGTGTCGGATTATCTTTGTTGCCTCTGTTGCTCTCTCGTGTTGGTAAGTGTTTCTGGAACAATGAGTTAGACGATTTGTGTTGGTGAGTTAGTCGTCGTTGCTTCTGCCTTGTGTTGTGCCTTCTTCTCTGCGCCTGGAGGTAATGTCTTATGTCCTTGTTGATCCACCTAGTCTAGCTCGTTTCACTCTTGGTGAGGTTATGCTTCTTCTGCTGGTGTTGATTTGCGTCTCTGCTGTGGAGTTGTGATGGTGCTGTTACTCTCTCGTCAAAGGTGTTTTCTTTCTTTTCTCTGCATCTTTAGGAGTGGGTAGTGGTTTCAATCTCTTCTCTGCCTTGGTTTATTTTCCTCCTAGTTGGTTTGGCTATGCTCTTGCTTGGTTTGATGGTTTCAATGGCGTTAGCTAACACTTCGTTTAGTCTCGTGTTCTGCTTGGTGCTTAGACTGTTGGCTTTTCGGGTATCTTCAGGTTTTTGTTCTTGTTTGAGGAAGCTCGCCTTGTTAGAGTGGCTTGGTTTCTGGTTCCTTCCCCTTGTTTGATTTGTTCTCCTTTCTCGGCTGGTTTGGTCTCTGGTCTTCTCAGGGTTGGTTCTTCCTTGTCCTCCTTAGCCGCCGTGGCAGCTTTGGTTTCGGTAAGTCTGTTGCTTCTCTTTTGAAGTGGCGGGATGGCATTGGAGTTGCGGTTTATGATAACTTCGAGTATCCTTATGTCTTTAGTTATTGATTTCCATGTTGTCTCATTCTGCTAGTGTTGTTCTTATGTGTTATTTTCCTTGTACATTAACATGCTCTTTAAATAGAACTAGATTTAGGATCCGCATATATACGGATTTATAATTAATTATTTTATAACATGTGAAAAGAAATAAAATACGAAAAAGTAAACAACAAAATCAGATCTCGCGTAAAACAAAAAGTGAGAACTCTAATACGAAATCCGCATTTAATTATCATATATCTATTTGAACTATTGTTAATCTTTTAATATTTGACAATCCGTAAAAAAAAAACAAACACAAAAAATGAAAAATAAAATCATATCACCAAAGTAAATAAATAAAATAAGATAGAAAAATCAATGTGAAACCACAGATAGAAAATCTAACAATTAATTATTTCTTTTGATTTTTTTATTTTTCTTATATTATTTTATTTTTAATTAATATTTTCAAATAATTAGTTTTTCCTATTCCTATTTGAAATATGTTTACCTTTATCGGCTACACATATATATATATATATATATATATATATATTTATATACATTTATATATATTTATATATATATATATATATATATATATATATATTTCAAAATCTTAACGAATTGATTCACATATTCTATTTGAATTAGATTATTTTTTGACTCGACATATTATCTTTCTTTTGATGAAAAATGAATATTATTATATAAAATAATTACAAAGTAAACATTTCAAATAAGATAGTAATCGATGTTTTTCTAATGAAAAAGCCAAAACAAAATTTCAGGAAGAGATTATTAAAGTTTTAAAATTCTTGGTGAGGAGATCGAGAGAGCACAAAATTGTGTAAATAAAGTAAAATATTATAATCCTTGAAGATTTGGGTATATAAATATAAGGGAGAGTTGCTGATATGGTGCGTTTTCTAACTTTAATGTCAAGCAGGGTACCTTCGTAGGGAAAATTGTAGAACAAGTACACTTTTTTGAAAATGTCTAAAATACCCTTACGCTTGACAGAGTCTGCGTTAATTGTGTAGCCTTAAGGCTAAGGCTGGACAAACTCTGCTTAAACTCTGCTAATTATGTAACCTTAAGGAAGATCTAGTGTGTAAATTGTGTAGCCTTAAGGCTAAAGCTGGACAGACTCTTCCTAAACTCTGCTAATTCTGTAGCCTTAAGGCAGATATAGTGTGTCGATTGTGTAGCCTTAAGGCTAAGGCTGGGCAGACTCTGCTTAACCTCTGCTAACTGTGTAGCCTTAAGGCAGATAAAGTGTGTCAGTTGTGGTAGCCTTAAGGCAGATATTGTGTGTGCTTTTTTTGTAGACTTAAGGCAGATGTTGTGTATGCTTTTTTGTAGACATAAGGAAGATATTGCTCGACAGACTGTAGCATACTGTTCGCAGGGCATGGCTTGACATTTGCAACGTAACTAAATTGTATAAACGGTCGGATTTTGAAGTACTCCTCTCTTTTCACAATAATAACAAGAATGCCATTACTTCTTACTTTTTTGAGTTTGCTATAAACCTTTTCAACCTCTCCACCTTTAACCTAGATATACTATTTCGATTTCACCCTCAAAGGGAGATTTCATATTTTCAAAGAGACGGAAGCGAAATCCGAGTATAAGATTGTTTACAGACTTCGATTTTGAACGAAAGTACGTACATTCTTTGGAAAGATGATCTTCGTTTACATCTAACAATATCTGCTGGTCAAAGATATTCTAGGGGTTGAAGGCGAGCATATTTTCGGGAAGAACGAGCACAGGTAACACTTCAAAACATTACACTATTTATCTAAACCACCATCTTCTAAACTGCGTCTAGAGCTCTAGTACGTCTTTGGCAGAGCTATTTCTAAAAGATCCTGCCAAAGTGTAGAGCTCTGCGAAAAATCTTCTAAGATAGTGTGTTGCAGATCTTTTGAGCATTCTCTTTTTTGCAGATAATGTTGCATTTGTTGACTGTTTTTGGACAATGGAAGGTAAAAATGGGTTGGGATTTCGATGTTGATTCAAGCAAAGGAAGCAAGTTGTTTGCGGTTGAAGAACAAATCAAGTATGAGGAATTTCTCCACATTGTTTGTGAAGATTACAACTTGGAAACGCAGATGAATGCAGTCGAGATTTCTTATAAGTTGCCTACACATATCATGGAGAAAATGCCTAGCGACACACCTCCTATCTTATTGAATAATGATAGACAACTTGCAAACTTTATGACAATGGCGGAAAAAGAGGTTATCCGGCTTTGCGTGTCATGGAAAAGAAAGGATGGAATTAAAGCAGAAGCTGCGGGTAAAGATGAAGCTTGTGATGTCAAAGAGGATGGTGGTGTGGATTTTGATGGTGTTGGTAATGTTAAAGACGAGCATATGATGCCATCACCGAACAACAGCAGAGATTGCCGACAGTCTGCGAAGAAACAGCAGATGCCGCCTTTATTCTGCGATATATTCGATGACACGCCTACGAAGCCATTACCAATGAAGAAATCTGGATCCATTAAGGTTGGCGAAATATTTGATGACAAGGGAGCATTAATTATGCAATTACGCAAGATTTCAGTCATCGAGAAGTTTGATTTCAAAATCGCCATGTCGAGAAAGAAACTATTTATCGCGAAATTTTTTGTTTCTACTTGTTCTTGGAGGATTCGTGCATCGACTCTGTCAGTTTCATCTGAATCTCCAAAATTTCTCGTTCGGATATATAAAGAAGCTCATACATGCTCTGCTGTCTGTAGGTATTCTCGTCACCGACAGGCTAATGCAAAATGTATTGGAAAGATGTATGTTGATAGGTTTAGTGGTGGTAATGATCTTAAAGGAATCACGCCTAAGCATGTAATGAACTGTATTAAGTCGCTACATTGTCTTGAGAGCTGGTCAGAGGCACTTTTGAGAGGGGTTACCAGGACTTACCTTCCTATCTATACAAAATAGAACAGGCCAATCCAGGTACGATTACAAAGCTTGAACGTGATGCTCAACAAAGGTTTAAGTATTTGTTCATTGCTTTTGGTGCTTCCATCAAAGGATTTGAGTTCTTGAGGAGGGTTGTTGTGGTAGATGGAGCACATCTAACTGGAAAGTACAGAGGTGTTATGCTGGTAGCTGCAGGTCAAGATGCAGATTCGAGTATATTTCCTATACCTTTTGGGATTGTAGACTCAGAGAATGATGCTTCATGGGAATGGTTTTTTACACAGTTGCGTGGTGTGATACTTGATGATAAAAATTTGGACATTATTTCTGACCGTCATCTATCAATCGCAAAGGCCATTGAGAAGGTTTTTCCTGCAGCTGATAGGGGAGTATGCTACTATCACCTCAAAAATAACCTCATCTTAAAGTTCAAAAAGAACGCAATGCTCAGTTTGGTGTGTCGTGCTGCATATGCATATCGACCGGTAGATTTTGAAAAATTGTTTGGTGTGATTCGTCGTCAGAATAGTGAATTAGCAGTTTACTTGGAAGATGCGGAATTTCGATTATGGGCTTGTGCACATTTTCCAGGAGATAGATTTGGTATAATGACGAGCAACATTGCAGAATCCATTAATGCCGCGCTTAAGGAAGACAGATCATTTTCTGTTAAACATTTCGTGGAGGGTATTAGAAAGTTGTTGTCAAGGTGGTTTGTGGAAAGGTGAGACAAAACTGCCTCATTAAAAACAAATTTCCCCCCATATGTTGAAAAGTTACTGCATGAAAGACACGGTAGCTTAGAAATTTTAATGTTCATCATACTGAGTCAAAGTGTAGCCATGTTACAGGTGGAGATTATGGTTGTGTGGTTGATCTACAAAAGGTATGTAAGTTTGTTTTTGCTATTTATCACTGCCAGTTTCAGGAAACGTATCCTGAGAAAGTCTGCCAGTCTCAGGAAACATTTGCCTTGTTTATCTGCTCTGAGTTCGATTCCTTTTTTAAATTTATGATTGCAGAGACTTTTTACTTGTAAACAATATGATGTCGAGAAGATTCCCTACGAGCACGCGATTAAAGCAGCATTAAGTCGGAAAACTGATGAAGCTACCCTGGTGGCTGATCATTTCACAAAGGACTACTTGTATTCAACGTACTCAGAACCTATAAAACCTGTAGATGAAGATTTGATTCTACCACCACACGTAATTAGTGAACAATGTCTGCCACCAGTCATAAAAGTACCTTCCGGTAGACCGAAGACAAAGAGATACCTTTCTGCTATTGAAAAGGCTAAGCGGTTCAAGCGTAATCAATGGAAGAAGAAAAAAACAGAACCTTCTCAGAGTACTCCATCCACAAAGCAAATAACGAAGCAGAGGACTCAATCAACAACGAAGAAAATGAAGCAGAGGACTCCATCTGTTACGAAGAAAACGAAGCAGAGTACTCCATTCAGCGATAATATTTCACCCACTACTCCATCCCCAAAGGTGAGAAGGAAACGATCTCGTAATTCTCCGACTACTCAAACACCAAATAAGAAAGCTAAACTTTCGCAGAGTACTCCACCCCCACAGATGAAAAAGAGTCTTTTCCAGAGTAGCCCAAAAATTCATCACAGGTGCTCAAAATACCATAATGCAGGACACAATCGAAAAAATTGCCCATTTTCTTGACTCTGGCTTCACTCTGGCTTCAAGTTTATCCCCGCTCACCGCACAAAAAATCATATAGATATAAATATACTATAGGGTCAAAGTTTTGGCTCTTCTTGATTGATATGGAGTGCGTGGGGTAGAAATTTAGTTTTAATATGATGAAAAAGTAGTTGACTTGTATTACGAAAAGGAATATGTGGAGTTAAAATCCGGTTTTAAAAAGAGTTACTAATTAGAATCCAAAGCAAGTGTGCGAGTTATCAATCATAATCTAAATATTTACATCAATAAACTTCAATCGAAAAATGCCATAATGCAGGACACAATCGAAAAACATGCCCATTTTCTTGACTCTGGCTTCAAGTTTATTTAAACAAGGAAACAAATCTTGGTTTATAACTTTATTTATTTGTCCTTATTTATGGTGCTCCGTTGTTTTGTTAGTATTTAGTTTGATGTGGGTATCATAAAATAGTCGGTATAGCAGAGTGTGCATCTGGTATCGCAGAGTCTGCATCTGCATCAGGTATCGTGGAGTCTGCGTCTGGTATCCGCATGAATCATCCATTAATCTGCTATTGATCTTCATGTGCTCTACTATAGATTTTACTTTTATTTTCATTTAAAAAATATATATGCTCAACAAATCCGAGGGTAAAACATGTTATTCAATTAAAAAATCCACATCTTGAATTACGGAATCATAACTTTTCAAGAATTTATAAAGACAGAAACAAATAAAATTAGAAGAAATAGTTCAAATCTCTTATGTAATGCGGCAAAGCTGTCTTGCGAACCAATACAGGTAGTAGTTTTCGCATCCAGCTTGATATTCATGCTCAGTGGCACAATTTGGAAAAGGCAAATCTGGACAGTCAGGGTATTGCCACGTTGATGCAAAAGAATGGTTCATGGCTGGATAGAAAGCTACAACCGCATCCAGAACCTCATCCCCAAGCCTAGTGAGTTTTTCAAAATCACCTTCAGCGTGTACGTCGACACATAATTTGAGAAGTTGTGCAGCCCTTTTCGTACATCCAGCACAAACACACAATATTCCACAGAGATAAGTTGCGTTAGCACTGAAAGGGACAAGCCGTTCCAAAAGCTCCATGGCTGCGCTGATGTCTTGTTCTGCGGTCACGAGTCTTACAGCCTCATAATAAATAGCAGTTGTTTTTCCGGCGTTTAAGCATCTTACAAAAAAGCTGCGATTCGCCCCGTCTATGAGAATTTTATCTGTGTCCTCACATAGATCGTCGATATTAAGTTCCTTGAGGACTTCATCACTGTACACTACATCTCTACCGATCCGCCCTATTCGGAGGATGTGTCCGAGTCTCCACAAGGTGAGGCGGCCAAGTTTTCGTGCAATGACAGAGATAATGTCCGAAGGGAGCTCTGGTATTTGCATGTTAACCTACGATGTGATGCGGTATTTGGATTTTAAAAATAATTAACAGTCACTCTGATCGTAAACAATCTACTATTTTTATAGAAAAGAAAAGAAATGAAAGGGGTCGATCTTCCTTTAAATTGTCTTGGAAAAGAAAAATCAATTTACAGGGACATCGGTCAAACATTTAGTACATTCATTGCACGCACCTCATTTAATGGCTCTACATGAGAGGCATGCGGGATGATTACTGTGCAACCGCTCAAATATCATAACATAAGATACTCTGCCTTCGAAAAGATAACTCAATTTAATAAGAAATGGCAGAGAAGGCGCGTAAATTTACCGCGACATTAAATGGTGCGAACACCCATAAGAATAAAGGACAAGTCATTTTTTACACATGAGGAGATGAATGCCAGCTCAGTTGAATACAAATTGCCTAGTCTGCGAAATCCCTAGAGTCTCTATATCTATTTGTTTACCAAAGACACAACATTCATCTTCTTCGTCTCCCTTACCAACTTTGCGACCGTGAGTTATAGTCTAACTCGAATTAAAATGGACTTTAACCGGATCCAGGAGGATGTTCATACACAGATCCTCAGGACAGGTATAAAATCTAGAACTCCCAAGTCTTTTTGGAGTTAGAGGTAGTATTATTTACGGATGATAATAGGAACTTTACGGATGTAGTATTATTTAGATTAAATGTCTGAGTTGAGTCTTATATGTTTCAGGTCATGTTGGTGATTGTGTTTAGGAATGGGAAGCAGCTATCAATGGACCCTCCGACAGTCCCTATGCCGGAGGGATTTTCTTGCTTACCATCCATTTTCTTCCGGATTATCCGTTAAAGGCGCCAAAGGTTTGCTTTTTGCTTTTTCAGTTAATTGTTATTTGTTCCAGGATGAAACTTCACTCTTCATCATCTTGCTTTTAATTGATATTCTCTTTCTCTTTGCATGCAGGTGGTTTTCAAAACAAAGATTTACCACCCAAACATGAATGCAAATGGAGCGATTGACTATGATATCTTGAGAAAAAAATGGTGTCCTGCTTTAACCGTGTCCCAGGTTTGGAATTTTTTTAGATTTAACAAAGTTTTGTCGAAAAAAATACTTCAACCAAACATGTGTGTTAATGGGATGGATTTTTCTTATGGAATTAGGTTTTGATGTCAATTTGCGCGCTGATGACTGACCCAATCCTAGATGATCCTTTTGTGCCAGAGGTAGCCCATATTTACAAGACTGACAAATACAGGTTCGAGTCACCTGATCGAAGCTGGACGGAGAAGTATGCCATGGGATCAGAGTGAGGTGGCAGAGGCAAAGAAAAGAGCTGTCTCACCTGTGTTCTTTAGTATCTTTTCTATGTTTGTTTTAATATCTTCTGAAGACTGGTTTGCTATAAGTGTTTCATTTTGAACTCGCGGATTAATTCGGTTATTTTGCTATAAGTGTTTCATTTTGAACTCGCGGATTAATTCGGTTATTTTGAGCGAAGGCGCAGTATCTGCTTGTACTCTGCATCTTAAAGCAGATGATGGGCGGACTCTGCATTTAGGCTGCATCTACATCGCTTACACTGAGTATATACTGCGTCTTCCCAACTTTTTTTCATCCACAAATGTGAATTTAGACTATAGGCTCTGATACCATGTAAGAATTTAGAGAATAGATTCTGAAGATCAGAGAGTATAGAGAGAGAGAGTAAAGAGAGAGTGTCTGAATCTTCCTTATATTTCTGTATATCTTTTTCTTTACATACGAATCCACTTATATAGACAATTAACTAATATGGAGAAACTTTGTTAAATCTTCTCTAGAAAGGTAGTTTTTTACTCTGCCAGAAGTCTGCTGAAACTTTACTTTGCCAGAAGTCTGCTGAAGCTTTACTCTGCCAGAAGTCTGCTTCATGTCAGCCTTCTCTTCAACATGTCTACCAAAACAAAATAAAGTATACATAAATTACTGAACTATTATAACGAGACATACATAAGTATTACTCCGAGTCTCAAAAGATTGAGTGCAATAACATTAAACAACACAGTTGACGAGGTTTATTCTAGGTGGTATTGTTATGACGAATAGGGTCATCAATGTATGCATCTTCAACCATTGAGAAACCACCGGTCTTAACAACCCTTAGTTGCTGGATTGCTTCTTCAACGGCAGGAATTGCTGGATTTTTTAGGAGTTCAGAGAATGGGTAGAGAGCCGAGACACGTATCTCACCTGCAATGCCAAAGAGTCACCTAGTCATATATGTTGCAATAGTTCTCTATGGCTGAATGAAGTAGTAACACTACCTCCAAAATAGTCCATATTCCAATTTCGTAGCACGCAGAATATGACCTTCCCAATTGGCTGAAGTCGCCAGAAGTACTCAAATTCATCAGCAAATGTTCCCTTCGCAATACAGTTGATATTTTCGCCGCTGCAGCTCACAAAGACAAATTTATAGTACTTCGTTCTCAAAAGACATCCTAAACTATAAACATAATTAACTTACCTGAAATTCCTCAATGTGAAGTGTAGAACTTTGTGACCAAGGACAACGTAAATGTCATCTGTGAAGCCTTGATAAATTTCTAATTTCTTAACTTTCACAATAGCACCAAGCAAATCAACTATGTTATAGAGCAACATTAATATAGATTATTTGATCTGATGTGAAATGGAAAATCAAACAACTAATATTCCATCAATACTTACCAACACTAATCTTCTTATGCAATGAGCCATTTAGAACTCTGCGAAATGGAGATAACGACACCATATGGTTACCACAGATTCGTGCTACCTTTTTAATGATCGATTCTTCATGGAAGAAGATATGGAACTCATGGTGTGTTAGTTTCCACTGACCCGGCCTCGTCGTCACTTCAAAATCCCTAATCAAATACCATTCCCCTTCAGCCACGTCTTAAAACTTTGACAACAGATGATTTCAAATGGTTGCAGAGATCCGAACACCCTAAACCATAAAACCAAAGATTGTACCTATTCCTCTAAAAATTAAACAAAATCATATATTCCTAAGAGACAACATAAGGACATCAAAGCATGCATTTCTTACGGCGTGATAATCAGCGAGAAGCAAGTGTCTTTCAGGTTGAAAGCGTGCATAATGCTCTTCAAATTCTCTTATGACTTGAACCAAGATTCTTCCACCATTCTTCATGAGTGACAAGTCTAGAACCATATCTAAATGAGCCATTTTTTTTAGACTGAAAGTTTTAGAGAAAATTTTGGAAGAAAAGTTTTGAGCCTGAAATGTTTGGAGAAAAGTGTTGGAGCCTGAGAAGTTTTGATTGTTTTGAAGAAACGATTGGATTGAAGAACGGTAAATAATCAAAACTGATTTTTTACGGTCCAAAAAATGTTAAAGAGTCAAAGCAATATCACATCACAAGTTTGGTTCGCGAAGCGCCATGTGTCGATAATCGCATGATGCAATACGAGAAACAAGGCATTGCCGTAATTGTTAGAATGCGCAATGTCATGCATTTACTTACTCTGCATTTAATTGGTAAAATAAACAATAACGTATAATTACCGTTATTCCGGAATAATATTTTAGATAAGTTATCAGAAAATATTTCAAACTTCCCTACTGCAGAGTACGAACAGACGCTGCGAATTCTCTACGCCTAGTGCTACTTTGTCTCTGCATTTATCCTAACCTTATATTAAACTTCCCAAAAACCAATATTATTTTTATTATCTCAAAAATATTTACGATTGTGAATACGTAATCATTACGTATATAATAAATTAAGAATATATAGTAAAAATGAAACTTACTTTTCACGGTTCCATTGCTGAAGGGGACTTATTTGCTAGTTTCTACGATTCTTTATTATGGGGCCCATATTGATGGACACTCTAGCAGAGGAAGAGCGGACTTCTTTAATTGATACTACAATAACTTTTGATTCGACGTAGAACTACTTTTAAAAATAACTTTTTAGACGCAACTCAATAAACTTATTGAATTGGTCATTGGAGATATTTAGAAAAGTTAAGTATAATATTTCAAACTTCACCACAACAGAGTACGAGCAAACTAATATACTGCGCTTTCTCTATTTATAATCTGCTTATTAAATAATGTTAGTATTTACTTTGCTCTTACTCTACCTACGACAGAAGAAGAAGAACAGACCTCTATTTTTATTCTGCGTATTCTTTTATGGGGCCCATTTTGATGGACGCTCTATCAACAGAGGAAGAAAAAACTAATAAATGATGGGTCTGACTGGTAGCATGTAGTATCAAAGTTGAGTTGTAGTAGATGTTATATTTGATATAACTTGCAGTAAAAATATGCTGTAGAAACTGCAGATTTATATGGTGAGTTTTCTTTTACTCTGCATTTTACAGGAGAAGGTGGGAGAAGTCTATTTGGATTATGCAGTTTTGCTTTAGAGAGTGTGAATTAAGCGCGTTTAGTTTTTAATCTTCTCTTACTCTGCATATAATCGTTGAGTTATAGCTCCTCTACGAAACATAAAGTATCAAGTTAAGAAATTACTAATACTTAAACAAGTAGAAAATAAAAGAAGAGGACGACCGAAAAACACCAACAAGTTACTCCAATCATTAGCATCACGATCATGTCCTTTTGTCCAAACACCCTGTCATGAAGATTCATAACCATCCCCTGAAGCGTATTGAAATCATTATCCGCCAATTCAAGATTTAGAACCGTATCCTTTAGCTTCTTTAACTCTTCGTCACAACTCCGCAGCAAGGGCAACATCTGGTCCCGCGAGTACAAGACATTGTTCCACATCATCCGGGGGTCTACGTTGTCGCCATTGCTATCAGATGTAATGTACCCAATGCGATCCTCTAGTAAACCCATCTCAGCCTTAATGTCCTGGAACTCATCCATCATGGCGTCATCCCACCATCGCCTTGTGTGGTGGATGCGACATCCATCCTAATCGTACAATATACAGGACAAACGTAAATGAAATCATTAGTCGTACAATATACGCGGCTTCTCTGCAACAACTGTATTAGACGTATGTGGTGTAAAGCAGATTACGGCACATTTTACGCAGATCATAGCATTTTGCTTGAATAGCAGTGGCATATTCGATAAGTAAGAGATAAATAATAACTGAATGTAACATAACATTAACAACCATTTGTTAGAATGCGCAGTGTCATGCATTTACTTACTCTGCATTTAATTTGTAAAACAAACAATAACGTATAATTACCGTTATTCCGAAATAATATTTTAGATAAGTTATAGGAAAATATTTCAAACTTCCTTACTGCAGAGTACGAACAGACGCTGCGAATTCTCTACGCCTAGTACTGCTTTGTCTCTGCATTTATCCTAACCTTATATTAAACTTCCCAAAAACCAATAGTATTTTTATTGTCTCAAAAAAATTTACGATTGTGAATACGTAATCATTACGTATATAATAAATTAAGAATATATAGTAAAAATGAAACTTACTTTTCACTGTTCCATTAAAAATGTTAAGAGTCAAAGCAATATCAACTCACATCACATCATGCACTCTTATACGGCCATACTCTGCAGCCATCAAATGCAAGTGCGGGTTGCGCCAATTACTTTTGATTCGACGTAGAACTACTTTTATAAATAAGTTTTTAGCAGCAACCCAATAAACTTATTGAATTAGTAGAAAATTATAGGATAATATTCAAACTTCAAGACAGCAGAGTACGAGCAAACTTCATATACTGCTCTTACTCTGCCTACGACGTGTCGATAATCGCAGACATCTATTTTTAATCTGCGTATTCCTTTCTGGGGCCCATTTTGTTGGACGCTCTATCAGCTGATGGGTCCGAATGGTAGCATCTAGTATAAAAGTTGAGTTGCAGTAGATGTTATATTTGATATAACTTGCAGTAAAAATATGTTGCATAAACTGCAGATTTATGTGGTGAGTTTGCTTTTACTTAGCATTTTACAGAAGAGGCTGGGAAAAGTATATTTGGATTCTACGGTTTAGGGGGAAAATTGAAAATTCAAATATCTTTGAATTTTTAAACATTATCAATCTCGTGGCAAATACGGGCTCATACCCATATATAGAACTGATCCTAATGGTACTACCGAAAATAAACGATAAAAAGCACGCATTTGTTATATAACAGAAGAATCAAAGGACAACGTATAGGTGTAGTGTTAATTACATTTCTATCCATTTGGCATATCTCGCCACGTCATCATTATTTAGTCGTAAACCAATGGCAGATCAATAGCAAACCAATGGTAGATCAATAACAAACCAACGACAGATCAATAGCAAAACTAAATAGATAAATGTGACAATTGCAAAACTAAATAGATAAAAAACAGGTGATATTCTACGAAGTGTCCGGGAAACGGTCGAGTTTCATCCCTCTAGAACTCCCAGGAACATCGAACCCAACGTCGGCCGATCCAAACTCGCGACTTATACGATCCAAGAACATTGACTGCTGGGTCAAAGTTGTTGCCACAACCCTAACCGAATCCACAGCCCTCTCCACATTCCGAAGCCGAGTCTCCAAACCACATATTTTAGCACGTAGGGCTTCTCCCTCCAACTCCAACTCCTCGCAATGAGGACAATGAACACTAGTGATGCGAGACAGATACACGTTTTGCCAAGTAAGCCTAAGGCAATCCAGGCTACCTGGACGGACCTCTTCTTCGTCGATATCGGCCCGAAGAGAACTCCCGTCAACTGCGGCGTCGGAGAGAAGAAATTCAGGGCGCCGGTAAGGGAGTGGAATCAAAAAAGAGCATTAGGAAAATCGGGATATGTGCAACGGTTCTGCGTTGTTAGAACTGATGAAGCGCAACAGAGAGAAAACGCATGTTAAAAGAGTTAGCTTGATCAATTCGCCAGAGTCTAATGAATTTTTTGTAAGAGGGAAATTACCTGAATCAGACCACAAGCGGGGAAGTCTGTCAGGACCGGAATGACGAACAAAGAAGTAGTGAATCTTGTCATCATCACCACCCTCAATTTGGAGGGGAAGTTCAACTGGAGATCTGCAACCGTCACGAAGAACAAGTTCATATCTATTAGACCAGGGGTCTATACTCCTAACCTCAAAAGCCCCAAAAATCATAGCACTGGAAACAGTGATTCCAGATAAGTCCGACAATATTTGGAGGGCGTTTATCAACCCCCATGAGAGGGCATTAAGCTGGCTGGGTGAAATCCGAAGTTCTTTACAAAACTCCATCATCAAAAAAGACAGGCGATGGCAGAAACCTGCCCGAAAGGAAGACCAATAGACGGTGATATAGCCTACCGGAGGAATCCCGGGCACATCTTGTACCTCTGGATATTTGAACCAATCCGAATTCCTTGGCAGACCAGGAAGAACACTGTTGGGTTCGCTCCCGCCAGAGGAAGAAGAAGATGAGGAAAAGGCAGACATCAGATTCAAAGAAGATTGGTGAGACTGATGGGTAGAAAAGAAGAATAAAAGATACGCTTGCGTTCTGTAGCTTTTGGATTCTCTTTGTTTTGTTTGTACACCCAAAGAAAGAAGAGATCTTTTATACTCGTTGAAGGGAAACCGTATCGGTATGGAAGCCCTAATAGGTCATACTCTGCAGTAATTACTGGACGCCTCTGAGATGATGATGCGCCATGCGAAGGGCCATGTGGCGATCATCGCATTATTGAACACGAGAAACAAGGTAAATTATTAATTGTTCTACTACAATACATCATACGCCATGTGTCGATCATTCATGATAGAACACGTTAAATAAGTAATGGCAGTGATTGCGACTACTCTTTTTATATTCTGCAATAAATTTAATAGTACTCTGCTTAGGCACCTTCTCTGCATATACTCTACGAAATAACGGGTTAAATGATGGGAAGGTGGACCGCTGAAATGATGGGAAGGTGGACCGTTGAAATGACATCTAAGCGAAAAAACTGACGTACGTGGTTTTGCTTTATCCCTCTCGTCTATAAAAGAAAGAAGAACCCTCAAAATAACTTGCGGCTTTTCTTCTACTCAATCTTTTTTTAGTCTGCGCAGTTGATTTTTATTTTTAATAGGCACATTCTCTGCATTTTACTCATTTACAGGCACATATTCAAGACATCATGGCCGCAGATCATTCGAAGAAAAGAAAAGCACCAATGTCAGACCTGGAGTTGGAAGCAGAAGAGAAGCGGAATGATGCAGTTATGAGGCAATAATTCTGCTGGTGCGATCTCAAATGAGAGCGAAGGACGAAACTCACCGCGTCAAACTCAAGTTGAAAAGAATAGCCAGTAAACGCTCTATGTTGGAGAAGATGATGCATGAAGAACAAGTGGTCATGGATGCTAGGCGGCAGCAGTTAGCAGAGAAAGAAATGATTGCTGAGGAGGAGCTGAAGGAATTACAGTTCCTCGTATTGACTGGTTAAAACTTGATCTTTCATTTATGGAGGACTAAAGTTATGTAGAACTCTTGTTATCCTAATTATTTTACTTTTCTTAAATTTCAACAACATTTAGTTTATTTGATGTTGTTTATCTTTCTTGGATTTGTTGTTTGTACTCTTTTCTTCGACTTGTGTTTCTGTGTGTATTCAAAACTTTCAAACTACATATCCTTTTGGATGCAAACTACGGTTGGTGCAGAGTAACCTACATCTCGTTTTGGATGCAAACTACGGGCAGATTTGGTGCGAGTACAAATAGACTTAAATATAGAAGCAGAGTACCGAAAAAGTATGCCAAGCAGAGGACCTAGGTTTGGAGCATATTTTAGGCAGATTTTGAACTTATGTTTATATAAATACAAGAGTGGTTGACGAAATCCACTTAAAATTACAAGAGTGATGACGCTAGATATTCCAACTTCAATGAAACTCTGCTGATTTTTATTATACTAAATGGAACGCAAACGCATACTCTTATAACAGTTATGGGCCCATGTTTATGCTGAGTGTAAGCAAAGCAGATGCAGAGTATGAGCAGGTGCTGCGTATTCTCGGTTTACACTCTATAAGCGTAGTTTATGATGCGTGAAAACGAAGAATAAGCAGAATAAGTTCTCTTCTACTAAGGAAGGAAAAACATAAATTCTGCTTGTACGCCGCAGAGTTTATGTTTTTCATCCTTAGTAGAAGAGAACTTATTCTGCCCATGTTTATGCTGAGTGTAAGAAAAGCAGATGCAGAGTATGAGCAGGTGCTGCGTATTCTCGGTTTACAATCTATCAGCGTAGTTTATGATTCGTGTAAACGAAGAATAAGCATAATAAGTTCTCTTCTACTAAGGAAGGAAAAACTTAAATTCTGCTTGTACGCCGCAGAGTTTGGTTAATGTAATATTTACTAGAACAAATCTCCCTATTTACTATATACATATATTTACTAACCATGCAATTAAATTTGAACATCATAGGGATCGTAGATACTTGCAATAATTGACTCATCACACATGCGTTGATCGGTATACGAAGATGTCTCATCCAACACCTCCGCAGCCAGCTTCGTACTCCAGGTCATCATTTTTGCATTACACAGTTCTCTTCCTGATAGCGGTAATCCTAACATGTGACACTCAATATATTTGAGTGCGTATACTCCACAATCACCTACTTGTGGATGCAGTTTGGGAACGTCTTTCACAATTGTGATTGTAAAAGCTGCTTGATCGTAGTCTTGAGGAAAGAACATATGAATTGCGGCAGGAACCATTTCAGCAAAAGCCCTCGCCGCTGCCACAATATTTGATTCTTGAGTATTTAAGGAATCATATATGTAGACAACCCGGTCAACCAATGATATGACCGTCCCAACCCAATGATTCGAGCTCACGTGTAGAACGAAGTATAACGTATCAACGTCTTTTCCCAGGCCAAATTTGTTGCGGCATAAGCTGGAAGAATACCGTGTACATTCTCGTAAGTACCACCAGGCCATCTTTCAAGCTTACGCCAGTCCTTGTACCGATTCTTCCAAAGCATTTGAAATGCTGCATCCAATATAGCAATTCGCGGACTCTTGAAAGAACTAGGATTTCTCTTTAGCCTTAGTCTATACAAGTTAATTGCTGCGTCAAGGTGCTGATAATAAAAGAAGGACAAATGTTAGGCACCAAAGCAGAGTCTACTAGACACACAACAACAACGGTCTGCCAGCTAAACATGAAATAAACACTTTTGCCAGATCCACTGTTGACGAGGAAGAATGTACTTACCATATCATGTAACCATTCCCTCGGCTTCAAAAGTAAGTTGAAGAATTCACGGGCCGTTGTTTTCCCTCCAAATGGATAAATATTTGTTCTGTCGAAGAAAATCAATATTTAAATTAGACTGCAAGATAAAATAGACGATCTTATAGGCTGTGTGTACTTACTCATTGGCTCTGAATACGTTCATCTTGTCCACCAGTGTTTTGTTAACATCTCCAAATACAATTTCGTAAGCAGATTTCTGGGCCAGTGGTTTTGCGTTGTTGCTAGGTACAACAGGAAGTGCAGTCGATTTGCTTAACCTTTCACTCCTCCTTGTTGTTAGTCATAAGCAGATTTCTGGAGCTTTCGTATATTTCGATTTGAGTGTACTTAGGTGGACTGAATCCACTGATGGTTCAATGATATTAACTGGCTGGGAGTTTCCTTTTCCTCTCCCTCTTCCTCTTCCTCTGCCTCTTCCTCTTTCTTCAATGATTTCAGTGTCAATCACTGATCCTTTACCATCTTCAGCAGTGGAAGCAACTGTCTCCATGCAGACGTTGGTTATCAATGCCGTAATGGGATCCTTAATGCATACATTAGTTTCATCTGCTGCAGCGGCATCCTTAATGCAGACATTGCTTTGATATGCGGAAGTGGCATCCTCTGCCTAAAGGCATGCTTTGGAATCATTGTCTCCTTTTTCTTCTTTGGCATCTTCTACCTTTTCACTCCCATCAATTTTTCACCATCTCCAACTCTACCATCATCTTGAAGATGTTCTTCTTTGGCATCCTCTGCCTTTTCACTCCCATCACTTTTTTCAACATCTCCAACTCTACCATCATCTTGAAGATGTTCTTCTTTGGCATCCTCTGCCTTTTCACTCCCATCACTTTTTTCAACATCTCCAACTCTACCATCATCTTGAAGATGTTCTTCTTTTACATCCTCTACCTTTTCACTCCCATCACTTTTTTCAACATCTCCAACTCTACCATCATCTTGAAGATGTTCTTCTTTGGCATCCTCTGTCTTTTCACTCCCATCATTTTTTTCAACATCTCCAACTCTACCATCATCTTGAAGATGTTCTTCTTTGGCATCCTCTGCTTTTTTACTCCCATCACTTTTTTCAACATCTCCAACTCTACCATCATCTTGAAGATGTTCTTCTTTGGCATCCTCTGTCTTTTCACTCCCATCATTTTTTTCAACATCTCCAACTCTACCATCATCTTGAAGATGTTCTTCTTTGGCATCCTCTGCTATCTCCAACTCTACCATCATCTTGAAGATGTTCTTCTTTGGCATCTTCTGCCTTTTCACTCCCATCACTTTTTCAGCATATCCATCTCCATCATTACCATCATCTTGAAGATGTTCTTCTTTGGCATCCTCTGCCTTTTCACATTTGTATTTTTTTTCCCCATGGAACATATCTTGAAGATGTTCTTGTTTGGCATCCTCTGCCTCGATGCCATCTGCCTTTTCACTGCAATCTATTTTTGCATCATCTCCTACTTGTTCTTGTTTGGCATCCTCTGCCTCGATGCCATTATCAGTTACTTTTTCTTTGCCATCTCTTACTTTCTCATTTGAAAAGGAGCCAGAGGCAACAACCTTGATTCCTTCTCCTTCGTTGTCTTTGCCATCTCCTTTGTTATCCACAGTCGTCTCTTCTTCGTCATTCTGCAAAATTTCAAAGTAATGACTGTTACATGAACTCAGCTTCAACCTCTTACACCTTAAGGGCATACTCTGCCGTATAGGATATTAAGGGATGCCAATGATGAATAGTATTGAATGCCATTATTAGTCTGCCGTAACAATTACATGTCTCACATAAATGAATGATACAACGTAGGCAAGCAGAGTATGCCATGCCCCTCTATTGTTTTACCACATCTGATAGAGCATGATATCGCATATCATGCCAGTGCTTTTATTTCAACAATTGCTGAGTTGGACATACCATGCGATTGTCAGGTTTTAGTTTGTTGTTAGAGAAGCGAGTATCTTGCTCGAAACAAGTCATCCTCTCCATCAGATTTCCAACGACTTGTGCCAACTTGTTTAAGGTTTCACCCAAAACAGTCTGCTGTTCCATGCTGGTTCGTTGCTGTTCCAAATTTACTCGTTGCTGCTCAAGTCTGGTGTTTTCAATTCTAGCTACAACTGCGTCAAACTTGGTCTGCTGTTTATCCAGGATAAATTCAATGATGTCGATGACCTCTGTTGAATTAGCTACAGAGAACTTCGGTTTCATGACATACTGTCCGTCAAAGCTACAGAGAACTTCTTCTTCTTCTTCTTCTTCTTCTTTTTCTTCATATTCTTCAATTCCCTTCCGCTTCCTCTTCCTCTTTTCTCCATCTCGCTCTTCAATTCCCTTCCTCTTTTTCCCTTTTCCTCTCTTTCCTTCATTATCTACTTTCCTTTTTTTTCCAGTGCGGTTTTCTGGGACTGGCGGCATTTTTGAGATGCTCCATTTGATGTCCGACAACGGCTGGCCAGAGAGAATGTATTTGATGAGATTATCAAGCTTGACATCTATTACGTCGTTACCTTTCCAACGTGGATAGATTTCTACCCGGGATCTGTCACACATAGTAGTTACAATCACCTACAAAACAATTATATGGTTACATAAATGTCAGCCAAAAGTCAGCTAGAAGTCAGCGTAACTCTGCCAGAAGTCTAGCGATGGTAATATGTAAATTTGTGGCAGAGTCTTTTTGCAGTCGCTGCCACTGTGGCTTACTCTGCCAAAACTCTACATTTTTACTTCAACAAACTATGCCAAAGATATACATACCTCTTCTCTCGAGAAGATCTTCTCCATATCGGGTCTGCCAACTTTTCCCTTGTATCTTAGCAGATGTGTACCTTCAAAAGCTATAGGTGTTCCCAAATTTTCTCCCACTTTACATAAGCATACGCCCAAACCTGTAGAACTTGCACGAACCCCTTCAAAACATAAGAGTCTTGCCATATCTTCTCTTTAGTTACTAACTTAACATGCTCAACAAGATCTTTGTAAGCAACCCTCCCCCAGAAATACCCTTCAAAAGTTGCCAAATCTATCACCAACCTAGCTAGGTTAAGGGGAATTTCAGTACGCCGATCAACACCCAACAGCCCGTTAGACATAATAGCTAGGTAACTAAGCCTAATTTTATCTTCCCTGGACCAAGATTTACTTATATCTCCACCATGCTTCATAACAATTTCACTATGTCCTCAATACAAGGGCTAGGACGGCGTATTTTGAGAAGACCCCGAAAGCGATTCCAGCTTTGGTGATTAGCTTTAGAAGATACTAACCCATCCAACTGCGTAATTTCATTACAGTTAAGACCTGTGATCTCTTCAAACTCGAAGAGCGAGAACCGTGCTGGCTGCCCCGCGATCAAAAACCACAACTCAAATGGGCTTTCACACTCCAATTGTTTGCAAATAAGATGGTGATGCACAAATTTCGCACTCCATCCGAACCCAACTTCTCAAACTTACAAATAACTCCTAGCGGTGACTTGCGGACATAATCCCACACTTCCTCACCCACTACACCTTCCATCAGTGAAAGATGATTGAACTTCGAACTGTAGTTTATTCTGGTATTTGGATCTGGCTCGTTTCCTTTGGAAAAACTAATGGTAGGAAAATTCATTTCGTAATCATTCATATACATGATATATTCGAAGGAGAAATATCGGAGAAATGAAAAAGATCGGAGAATTATCGGAGAAATGAAGAAAATGAAGAAAGAGATCGACAAAATTGAAGATACGCTCCTCTGCTCTAGGGTTGCCGAAGGGAAGTAGAAGAAGAGTCAATGTTGTGTTTTCCAAGCTTTCTGGGCTTCATGGGCCTGAATCAACTGCTTTGAGGCCCGAATATATATTGTGGAAATATTTTTAAACTAATATTACCTAATTAAGACGGCGCCCCCTTTTGTCGTACAGTTAAGTCAGCGCCGCCTTTTTCTTTTAGTAGAAACTCTTCAAAAATGCTGCGCTACATCGGCATACAGTCTGCGAAACCCTAAACCACTCAAAACGAATTAAAAACTTCGATTAACATTTGTTTAGACGTCATAACTCCAAAGTGATGTTCAATCTAAGTGTTTAAAAGCTTATTTACATTGAAAACACAGAATGGAAGAAAAATCAATAACCGTGGTAAATACCAAGGAAATGTTTCACATAGTGTCGTGTTGAACAAAGATACACGAAGAAACATATGATAACGATTTTTTTTGTCTGAGTTGTTCTTTTTAACATAAGTTTTACTTTGAAACCAGTAAGAAATAATGTATGAAGGTAGTGGAAGTATATACAAACATACAACAACAAAAAATCACTACAAACAAATTCTCCTATATCAATCTGCATTTGATCTGCCGTTGGCGACATTCATTCAGTCTGCGATACCCTAACCACTCGGTTTTTACTGTGGAGTTTTTCTTTTTAACATAAGTTGTACTTTGACAACAGTTAGAAATTAAAGAAATAATGTATAAAGGAAGTGGAAGTATATACCAATATACATCAACAAAAACTCTCTACAAACAAATTCTCCGATTGCGATCTGCCTTCGGTCTACCGTTGGTAATATTCAGTCAGTCTGCGATACCCTTCCCACTCGGTTTTCACCGAGTTTCTCGAGTTTTCTCGTTTCGGCTTATACCGGTTAATGCACTACTGGTGATTGTCTTCTGCCTTTGGTGATATACATTAAGGGGTAGCGCTAGTGTTTTCAAAATTATTTTAGAACATAACTAAAATTATTTCACAACCACGAGCACTTCAACAAGAATCAGTCACCATTCTTTTCAAGGCACCTGCGAGTTTGAGGAGTGGACACAAGAAGGGTTCAAGCACTTGAAGGAGTTGGAGGATATATGGACTACTTGACCTACCCCGCGCCAACCATGCATTTCCTTGCCACGGTGAAGTTCATTGAGGATGAAGCGAATGGACATGGATATGTCTACTTCATGGTTGGGCCAACCCAATACTCACTCACTTTCGGCCCGTTTCCCTAACAACACGCTCGCATAGCGCTTCATGGATGAGGACGAGACGCCTTTGTGTTCTTTCTTCCACCCCTTCAAGATTACAACTCTGATCACTTCTAATAAAACTGTTTATGAGTTTATGTTTGTTTGTTTTTTTTTGTCGGGAGTTTATGTTTTATTATGAAGAAACATAAGTGCAAAACTAATTGGAAGGAGTCAATGTTCAGCTCTTTTTGTAATGAATTATCCTAAAGTCTGATACCAGTCTGGCTTTGGTCTACCGTTAGGTGGTTTGGTCTGCGAAACCCTAACTGTAAAAAAGCACAGCAGTGTATACCAAATTTTTGCATAATACAAGTAGAATATAAAGAGTGTTTGCGTATACTCTGCTTCCAATGGCAGAGACTGAGAACGCTTTGTTTTTTTTTTCTGCGAGTAAAAGCAGAGACTGTGCATACTCTTTTCTCTCTCTACTTGTACTCTGCATAGCCTACATTTACTTGCGTTGCAAATGTCAACATGCAAACAGTGTGCTACCGGTCCGCGGTAACTCTGCTGGTCTTAAGAGGTAGCGCTGGTATTTCCAAAAAGTGTACTAGTTCTACAATTTTCCCTGCGAGGGTACCACGCTTGACATTAAAGTTAGAAAACGTACCATTTTGAACTATTTCTTCTAAATATAAGTCTATTCAAACTTAAAAGATTTTTATACGTGTATTTAATATTCTAATTAATAAATACAAATATTTAAGTTTTTTAAAAATAAGATTCGTTTGACATGTGGCAAAATCTAATTAGAAACAAAATTTAACACATGTCAAAATCTGAACGACTGGCTGACACATGTCACGATCGTGTTAATTACGAAGGTTGACGCATCAAGCTTTATATAATAATATCTTATTTGGGATCTAAGTTATTAGAATTTTTTATAAAAACTAATTTAGATCAACCATCAAAGTAAATAAATAAGATTGAGAAAGTCGATATGAAATCACTAATAGAGAAGTCAAAAGAATTATTTATTTACTTGAATTCTATTTATTCCATTATATGGATTTTAGTTAAATTTTATTAAGGTGCTAGAAAAAATTATCATATTTTCTTAATATTTATGTTTTTACTATTTCTATATGAATTAGGTTTACTTTTTAGGGTTTATCAACAATATAGACACTTTTTGAAACTTTATTAGCAAAATAGACATTTTATAAGTTTGGGACACTTTTACAACTGTTCCTAATTTGATAAACCGATATTGTCCCTCTTCAACTCTCATCAACAAAATCACCTTCACTTTCGGTGGCGACGGAAGATGCAACTCTTCTTCCTCATCGGCAGATTTGCCACCTCTCTCTCCCTGTCCACTCTTCCTTCTGCCTACCCGCTTGCTTCCTTTCATCGTATGGATCCCACGCATCTTTCGTGCCCCCAGTGATGATATCGTCTGCCGCCATGAGCTTGTTGCCCTCGTCCTGATTATGCTATTCAAAATCGGGTTAGGATTCAGTTTTATTATCTTCAGATTTTGTATTTAATTTGGGTAATTTGGTTCTCCAAGATTTTATACGTCGTTTATTGAAAAATTTGAGATTATATGAAAAAGAAGAGAAGAATTGTGAATAGCTTTGAAATGTTTGCAGAATCATATTCTTCATGTTGTGTTTGTTACTTGAAGCGAAGTTGTAGTTATGGGTATGTGAATATAGAGACACAATTATGCGCACACTTCTACTCTCGTTTCCGCTTGTCTCGTGGCTATTTGTGCAGAGCTGTGGAGTCACTCGCAACCATCTAATATCATGGTGATTAGTTGCAGACCTTCTATGTGTAATGTTGTGAATGAATCGTGAGACCACTTATTCAATGTTATATCAACGAGAATGGTGAGAATGTTTATACCACTAAGATATCGTGACTTTGCTCATCTCATCTTTTGTGTACTTAAATTCATATGTATAATCTTGTTCTTGTATTTCTGGATTCCGAAACAAAAACTCTGTTTTTGTTGGAGATTGTAATAATTTTTAATGAGGAAAATTACAAATTTTATAAGTAATTTTACATGAGTGTAGAAACTTGGTTTTGTTTGATTAAATC
Organism: Pseudoturritis turrita; assembly: GCA_900406555.1. Classification (NCBI taxonomy): domain Eukaryota; kingdom Viridiplantae; phylum Streptophyta; class Magnoliopsida; order Brassicales; family Brassicaceae; genus Pseudoturritis; species Pseudoturritis turrita. The sequence goes on from OVBL01000514.1 coordinate 694,885, forward strand.
TAAATTAGCATATATAAGTTTGTTTCATTCATATTAATATACGCATATAGAACATCTTTTTGACATATTGAGTTTGGTGTTGCTTGTTTAATCTTAACCTTTAGCACACGAAAGTTCTTTCATACACATTGAAATTAGTTTTGATTATTAACCTTAAGTTTCTATGTTTTTGTTACTTTATGCTTAAATATCAATCAAAATCATCGTGCAGAGCACCACCGCAACTGTCGAATTATAGTATCGCTGAGAGATACGAGTCAAAGCTGGACTACATGATTATTTATATAGCTTTTCTAGGACAATGGAACGTGGAAAGTAAGTGGTGAGAGTTTCTTATTTTTCTTGTACTTGAATGGTTGGTATAACTGATGAGAATTTTTTTTTATTGATGGGGTTGCTTTGTTATAAGTACATTTTTTATTGAATGGTCCGGATAATTTGTTTCTTGTGTCCACGATAACATATCCACTTGTCCTTGATTATCTCGTATATGTGGATATGTTATCGTGGACAGCTTTTTTTATTGTTCTTATATATTCGGGCCAATTTTTAATAAGTAAAAACATGCTTATGGAGGTAATCAGAAGCTATTACATCAAGGAAACGAAACTATATATACATGCTCTATATATCTATATGAAGTTTTTCATGGCTTTAACTCTCTAGTTTGTGCTTATGTTTAGGGTGTAATATCATATATGAATGTCGTTGTATGCATAGAATCGTGTGATACGTACCATTAAACTTTAACCATTTTATATTGTCCATATGTATAAACGGTTATAAAAAATGTATGGTGAAATATCATGTTAATGTCGTTTTGTTGGTGATACGTAACCATGATACCTTGACCATTTTATATTGTCCATATGGATAAACGGTTATGAAAAAGGTATGGTGAAATATCATATATTAATGTCGTTTTGTTAGTGATACGTAACCATGATACCTTGACCATTTTCTATTGTCCATATGGATAAACGGTTATGAAAAATGTATGGTGAAATATCATATATTAATGTCGTTTTGTTGGTGATACGTAACCATGATACCTTGACCATTTCTATTGTCCATATGGATAAACGGTTATGAAAAATGGATGGTGAAATATCATATATTAATGTCATTTTGTTGGTGATACGTAACCATGATACCTTGACCATTTTCTATTGTCCATATGGATAAATAGTTATGAAATATAGATGGTGGAATATCACATATTGGTATCGTTATATGCATAGCATCGGGTTAACATAACCATGATACTTTAACCATGTAGATTTTATTAAATAGAGTCCCATGAAATGGTTTGCTGCTCCATAATGATTTTCCCCCATTTTTGATACCATCTACAAAATTGCGGCTAGATGCAGGTTGCGTTTCATTGTGTCAATTTTTGCTCCTTTATATCTACTGTCAAATGACTACACACCTGAAAGAGTGAATAGATGGTTATGCTCTCGACTTTTAGGGGTTTAATAATCTTTGGTTAAAGACAAATTTGAAGCAAAAAAAATATGTGGAAAAATATGCAGATTACACAAGATTGAGAATCTTTTGGTGGAATCTATAGGTTAAAGTAGGACAAATGGGATGAGAAGACAATTGGTTTAAAACATTTTGAGACAGAGCATAACATGAATAGTTATAGAGTTACAGTAGTCAAAGAAAAACTAACCTTCCATTATCCCCAAAGACTCTTTTGACGGTTCCAACACATTCCTCACATGTCATAGCCATTTTGAGAACAAAAGTCTACACCAAAAAAACAGAAAACCCACAGCTTAACTTATTAGATCAAATTGACAAAACAAGTGAGTAATATAAATTTCAAAACACTGCAAACATGTTCTTCATCGTTATTGGCATGAGAACTAAAAGATGAAGCAAGGCAAGAAGAGTTAACAGAACAACAGAGACTCATTGACCTCCAACAAGTACTGTCCACCAATAGTCATCTACCAATCCACTTATACCACTTATTACATAATGGACTGTCCACCGAGATTAAACCATTTACATCTATCCAAGTGGACATCTCGCCCAAACACACGCAGTCTTCCTTTTGGAGGTGGAGCCGCGTCGGAATCTTCTCTCGCCGGCAACGACAGCGATAAGCCTCGGGATGATTTGCTCCAACCATATCCCATCTTCTTCTCTCAACGCAGACAACGTTTTGCTGAAATTACATCATTGCCACATGACCCATAATTTTTCAATCTTCAAAACCGTCTATTCGAAATTTCAAGTCAAAATAAAAAATCAAAACTTTTCCATCAGATCTTTACACTGAACCTCGATTCATCGTTGACACTGCAGAAAACAAACCCTATAATGGAATTTCATATCTGAAACTCAATTGAAAAGAGAACATTTGTTTTGACGAATTCGAATTCGTTATTGGCTCGCGAGGATGCGCACAACAGACGAAGTGGTGGCTGGCGGAGATGGCAGAACTGGAGACGCCACCGATGCGGAACGACGGAGAAGGTTTCAAGCGGTGAAACGAAAAAAGAGATCGGTGGGATCGATGTTCAGGATGTGCTTGTTAAGGAGAGACAAATCGAAGAAAGAAGAAGAGAGATGGAGTTGTGAAATAAACCAAGGGTATAATAGGGGTATTACATACATAGAAAGTGTGTCAAAAGCACAAAATGTCTATAGTGAAAATAAGTTTTGAGAAAGTGTCTTTGATGTTAAATAACTCTACTTTTTATTATCTATTTACCTATATATATATTAGATTTACTAATTTGTAAAAAAAAATTAAAAAATTAAATTAATGAAAACAAAATTTTAAATTTTTTTGTTATCTGATTCAAAAATATAATAATATTATGCTTTTTTCAAATAGATAAAACTATTTTGACACGTGACAAAATCTAATTGGGAAAAAAATTTAAATGTGTCAAAATCTTATCGATCGGATGCCACATGTTTTATTATAAAAAAAAAAAAAAAACCAAAGCAGGTGTACAAGATTTTTATGGTAGTTCAAAGCTACGAATCCTATCGATGTCGATGGTTTAGTGAAACAATTTTTGTTCTTTTTATTAAATATTGTATTATTTTATAATATGTCTCTAAGAAATCATTATTTCAGTATAGAAAATATAAAAAAATTTAGTTAAAAAGTGCAGAATAATTAATTTAATTTTCTTAAGAAAATATTATTTAATAATCAATTAAAAACAATCCAATCAATAAATAAAAAAATATATTGCTGAATAAAAGTCGCAAAGTATTAAATGCATTTAAAATTTATATAATAATGTGAAAATCTTATTATATAAAGTAGGATGTGTTCAATGTGAGCGTGATACATAGACAAAATTTTCTTTTCTACATTATTTATTTTTAGATTAAATTGTAGTGTAACTAAAAGAAAATAATAAGTCAAAAAATGAAAAGACATATTAGATAATTAAAAGAAGGTAGTGAATTAAGAAAACCAAAAAAGAAAAATATGACATATTATTTCTAATTTCTAAAAGTATTAGTGTAATTGTTTAGAGAGTAAGTTTATCCCAAAAAATAATACATGACAAACTTGATATTCATGAGATTACGACATATGTCAAAATTTTAATACAATTTTCTATATATTTTTGTTAATATATTTTATTTCTTTACTATTTATGTTTTTTTATTTTTAACTATCTGTTTAATACTAATGATATATGTTGGGATAAGATAATCTCTTTTGGGTTAAGCGAATCGCCTAATTCCACGTATTCCACGTTTCGGTGGAAAATCTTCATTCGATTGGTGGAGCTTATCTTTTGACAAAGGCCCCCAGAGATGTTTGGGCATGAACCTACAATGGCCCAAACGGACAGGTAAGGCCATTTGGGCTTGACCCCCGCCCCAGGTAGCGTATCCCGCTACTCGGAGTGATCAAGGTCCGGTACCCCGTTTTGACACCCAGAGGCGGAGTACAAAGCCCGTGTTCCTGTATCAGGAACTCGGGCTAGGTATGTAATATCTTTTCAGGCGCTAAATTCAAATTCTTTCAATCTTCTAAGTTTGAATTATCGGTCAAAGGGTAAAACACTTTCACTTTATGCACGAAAGGGTAAAAACATGTGGTTCATACTCGGAGAATGATTAAAGCATAAAGGAGTTGATTTCGAGGGAGCACCCCGACGTCCGATCCGCCGTGTCAGACGCTGTCAATGTATGAGGAGTCAGGTGCATCGTAACAAAGTCGTATGGTCGGTCAAGTGGTGGAAGAAGACAAGAAAAGTAGGTGAAAAGCACTCGAGTGCATCGTACCGGGTCAACCTCAGAAGTCGAGACCCGACCCAGCTAAGGACGCGGAGCTGGTATTCGAGCCCATGTAGATAAAACTCTATAAATACTACTCCATTTTCTTTATAAAACGGATCCGATCTTTGGCTAAGTATACTTACACTGAGCCCATTTCTCTCGAGACTAAAGTTCATTCCCTTGTGTTTTAATCTCATTCTGGTGGTTTAGGATCATTCTCTCCAGATCTCTCCCCGGATTCCTTTCCTTCTCCAATCGTTTCTTGACCGGAAATCCTCTAAACACTCTATTTTCTTCTCCTACCTCACCGCTAAATTTCTTTCCCAAACGTTCGGAAACTCCATGGACCATCTCTTGTTCGGCCTGAAGTCACTCTTTTCCTTTCTTTTTCGTTTTCTTACTTTTTTTCTCTGCTCTCCACATCTCCCTGTGGTCACTGTTGGGGTCATGCTTCACCCCACTGAGATAAACAGGTGAAAATGGCTAAGTAAGAATTGGGTCTAGCCGAACATTCTGTGCCTAGCCAAATATTTTGTGCCTAGCTGAAATCTGCAGAGAGCTGAAATCTACGGAGAGCCGAATATGCGGAGAGCCAACAGCTGAAAATGACTAAGTAAAATACTGGGCCTAGCCGAACTAAGAAGCTGGGCTCGGCCGTCCAACTCGCGAAAGAACGGCCTCGTCGAATCCGAGCTGAAGCATGGGCTCGGTGGATACGAGCTAAAGCACCTCAAGTTTAGCTATGGATGGAGGCTCATATCAACTTGGAATTGGATGCAAAATTGGTGACGAACAAGATCTTTGAGTTATCTTTCCAATGGAGTTAGAATCATATCATTTGGAGCTGTGGTTAAAAAGATACACCGATTTACTAAAGACATATCAATCTGCCTTGAAACTAAAATAAGTCAAGATCCAAGCCAGAGTCATGGGCTCGTCGAGCCCGAGCTTGAGAAAGGGGCTCGGTGAAACCAAGCTGCAGGAACGAGCTCGGTGGAACCCGAGCCGAAGACAGGCCACCGACGAGCCCGAGCTGCAGGAGCGAGCTCGGTGGAACCCGAGCCCGAGCTGAAGAGATGGGCCTCGGATAACCCGAGCCCATACCATAACGAGATGTTTACAAGCCAAAAATGGGCTCGTCATAACCGAGCTGAAGATGGTATCTGTAAGAGGCCTTAAAATCATTGGATTGAGCTAAAATTTGGATATGAGATAGATAGTTGAATCAACTTTCACCCAAAAGAACTTTGAAGTCATTTAGATCAACGGTCAGAAAGTTACACCAATTACCGTGGAGATGTATTAATCTGGTCTGCAAATAAATCATGCGCAGAATGAGAGCATGTTGGACGTAGGAATCTACCCCACAAACCAAAGGGACTGAGCCCACAACAAAGGGCCTCGGTGGAACCAAGCCCAATGCGAGAAACCGCGATGGAACCGAGCCCACGGCAAAAGACCTTGGTGGACCGAAGGCAAAAAGCCCACGAGGCTCTAACCGACTTAGAAGAAAGGAAACTCGCGAAGGAATTAGAAATCTTCCTATTTTGTTTAGGATTCATCCTACCCGACTTAGACTTGTATATATACTTATGTACATCCTCTGAAAAAGAGATCCGCACTTTTACCTAGATATACACTTGTTATTCTCTCTTCAAAAGCTTTACATAACTGCTTAATAAAAACCAAATTTGGATCTTTGCATTTTCGTGGTTTTATACTCAGAAGTTTCAGTTCCCTTTAAGTTCATAACCAAATTCAATTGTGCGGGTTTCGACTCCCACAATTTGGCGCTGTCTTTTGGGACTTGAGATTTTCTTACACTAAAAAAACCGCTGCGTAAACGATCTGAAGAAGATGACCAACGACGGAGACAAGGATGCTGCCGACACTAGGAACACCGACCTGTAGGGTCAGACAAACATACAAGAAAACACTAAGGAGGCTTCGGCAATGCTCACAGAGATGAAAATCATACTGGAGACACTGCTCAAAAAGGCGGAAGAGCAGGATAAGCTGAACATCACGATGATGGACAAGTTGGAGATTCTGACGACGAAAAACCGAGCTCGAAAAATGTGGGCCGGCAGTATGCAGCCTCCACCCGGTGGCTTTCGATTTCTCGACACCTCTTGGTGCACCAAGAAACCTAGGCAGATTGCCGCCCAGCATCAAACCCTGTGGCAACAAGACAGAACATGGCGAACACAATGGCGGGAACACAAGGGGCAAGCGACGCACATATTGGCGATGGGTCGGCCCTATTAATCATCTCAGACGAGGATAAACCGCGAAGAAGGAGAGCGTAACGTGGAGAATACTGAAGAATCCGAGCCGGAAGTCATAAGGCGGACCCGAGCCGGAGAAAACAGCACCGATCCTGAGCAGGCAATTGACTTGTTGGAAGAAGAAGAAAACCTCTAGTGGGTCCAACAGATGCAAGCTAACGAGGAGCGAAAGGCGGCTCTCCGAGCCCAAAAAGAGGAGATGGACGAAATAAGAGCAACTTTGGACTGAGATGCCGCTTAGATGAGAGCAATTTGATCCCAGATGTACAAAGCGATGAGCAAAGCTCCAGAAATCGATCGTGTCTTTTAGGAAGCGCAAAACACCCCCTTCACTGCTCGGATCACCAAAACAAGGTTGTCCGACCCCGGGAAGATCAAAGTACCGACCTACGAAGGGAAAACCGATCCCAAAGAGCACATAATGGCATTCATCATAGCGATGGGCCGAGCCAACTTCAAGGAGAATGAGAAGGATACCGGCTATTGTCTTCTGTTCATGGAACATCTCAAAGGAGCCGCACTCAAGTGGTTTTCTAGGCTCGAGAGGAATTCCATCGGCGATTTCCAACAACTATCTGTTGCCTTCCTGAAGCATGACTCCATATTCATGGACCGAGGAACCTCCGATGCCGATCTTGACTCAATGTCCACTAGAAACTTTACGAAATTTCATTGGGAGATTCAAGACGGTGATGTCGTAAGTCAAAGGCATAAGCGACAAAGTCGTGCTGCTTGCATTGAAGAAGTCATTGTGGTACGAGTCAGATTTCCAGAGAGAGATTGCTTTGAATGCACCTTCTTCGATCCAGGATGCGTTGCAGCGAGCCGCGGACTTCGTGACTAATGAGGAGGAGATGAAAATATTGTCTCAAAAATATGGAGGTGCTAAGACGACGAGTCCATCCTCTCACGCTCCGAATCCTCCGCACTACAAAAAGAATAACCAAGGATTCGAGTATGATCATCACGAGGGACCCAACTTCGGAGGCACCCATAACTATGAAATAGGAGTAGGCCAAGACAACGATCTGTGGAACACTTATGATGAAGAAGCCTACTGCGAATACCATCATTACTACGGACACTCAACCGTGAATTGTCGGAGTCTTGGCGCAAAACTCACGGCAAAATTAATGGCGGGAGAGCTTGGTGACACTATCAGCCTCAAAGATTTCAAACAAGAAGACAAAAAAGACTAGCCCGATCAGACTGTCCGAACTAGAGACGCGGCTAAGAGAGGGAGGCAAACCGACAAGGTAACACAACAGGGTTCCCGAAGAAGAATTAACATCATAATGGGAGGATCCCAATACTGCATGGATACGGTGTATGTAATCAAGGCGTTCCAGCACAAGGCGGATGTTAGCACAAACTGGTCGGCACCCGCCAATCTGCCAAATGACGTGATTTCGTTCGAGTAAAATGAAATAGTCGGCATTGACCATCCTCATAACGATCCTCTCATTATCGAGTTGATCGTAGGAGACCACGACATTGCCATAGTGCTAATTGATACAGAAAGTTCTGCCGATGTTATTTTTCAAGACACATTAAGGCATATTGAGATCAGTCTATTCGAAATTACAGAAATGCCGAAACCACTGACTGGATTTTCATGAGAAACAACGATGAAAATTGGAACGATCAGGCTACTTGTTTGAGCCAAAGGAGTAACAAAGATCGTAGAATTTTTAGTGGCGGATCATCCCGCAATATACAACGTAATCATGGGAACCCCTTGGATAAACTCTATGAGAGTTGTCCCATCAACATACCACTTGTGCATAAAGTTCCCGATGCCAAACGGAATCAAAACCATTCGTGGAAATCAGAAGGAGTCCCGAATTTGCGTTATGGCCGAACATAAGTTATGAGGACATCGAATCACCAAGTCAAGTCATTCAAGCTCCATTTGTACCAAGCGGACCAATGACAAGGACCAAGAGTAAGAGCCTGGAAAAGAAGTTCAACATGCTCTTTGACCAGCTGGATCGTGAAGGACTGATCATGCTTGATCAGTTTGAAGGATTGCAACTAATGCCATCCGAGAGCTCACATTTGATGGATCTTTTCAACCAAGTGTCACAACCTGACCACAACATTCTAGGAGATGATCCACCTATTGATCAAAAGCTCTCCGATTCTAATTTTCATAACACTCAAGATCATGTCAAGAAGCCTTACCAATCACCCATAAAAGGCCCCATAGTGAAGACGTGTCTGTGGATCCTTTTATAGTCGATAACACCAAATGGGTTCTATTCAAGCCCAGACGTGAGTCAGCTGGAGGAGATCAAGAGAAGACCTATCCAAGTTGAAGACTAAAAGAGATCATGTTACCATTTTTAGCTGATTTTGTGTTTAAAGCCTAACGGCTATTTCTTTCTTTAGTTTATTGTGTTTTCCTTTTTCTTTCTTGTAGGTTTATTGTGTTTTTCCTTTTTTATGTTTGATAACCTGGCTATATAATGCCTTGCACTTGTAGTCCGAATTTTTACTTTTTGATCAATAAAGAAAACGTTTTCCTTTGGTTCTAAACCTAGTTGTTCTTCTCTTTGTCTCGTGAGCTAAGTCCAAGTCTTGAGAAACCCTTGAAGTATCAGTAGGCTTTCACACCTATTGTGGTTCGCATCAATCCACCCTCACTTCCACCTTATCCTAGATTTAGATAAGGAGCGACCTTAGTCCAATTGTCTAAATCAAACCGGTTTTGTCTCAAGTCTTCAAGCTTTTATCATTTTTGGTATCAGAGCTGAAGTTCCTGAACAACCAGGTTGTGTACTTCAATTTTCATTTTCTTTGACTTTTGTTTGATTTATTTTGCATTTGTTTCAGTTTCATGAATTAATTTCTCATAAAACCCCCAAAAAAAAAAAAAAATCAGACTTGTTTTATAGGATTAGATCGAATAATATTACAAAAGGTTTGATCCATTTCGATTTTCCCTTGGTTTTAAAACGTTCGCTGGGTGTATTAAACTATTTTAGAACCTTCGTTTAAGTTTTATCAGATTTGGTTGTGTAGAAACTCGTTTATGATCGTTGCGTATTCCTTGTTTATACGTTGCTATCTTTAAAAGAATTTGATACATTGTGATCTTTTCTTGTGAGGTACGATGGTAGAAAATCAGGGAGAGCAGGCAGATCCTAATACCATCATGATGCAAATGTTGAACACGATTCAACAACAACTCCGAACTATGGAGCAAAGGCTCGACCAAGTTGAGCAACCGCGAGCTAATGATCAAGCAAGGCGCAACCAACGGGGTCATGACCAAGAGGACGACATAGAGGCTGATCATATGCCCGAGGAGGAGCAGCAGCAACATCAGAGGAGAAGAAGAGGCCAGAGGAACAACAATCCAGAGGAGATCGAAGATGACTTTCCAAGACGCAACACCATGGACATGAAGCTTAAGGCACCCACCTTTGTTGGCCGTGTTGATCCTGAAGCATACTTGGAATGGGAGCAGAGAATGGAGCACATCTTTGCTTATTACGATTACAACGAGCAAAATATGCTAGCTTTAGCCATAGCTCAACTCACAGATCACGCCCTTTCTTGGTGGGATTGTGAGGTTTCTGATAGAAGGAGGAGTCACTCACCCCAAATCTACACTTGGAGAGAGATGAAGCAACTCATGAAGAAGAGACATGTCCCTGCTTACTATCACCGCGACCTCTAGAAGAAATTTTGGAAACTTACCCAAGGAACTAGGAGTGTGGAGGAGTACTTTGAGGAGTTTGAACATCTAGGGAACCGTCTAGAGCGTGATGAGGATGCTGAGACTATCATGGCTTAGTTCCTAGATGGTTTGAATGAGAGACTTAGCCGTAAGGTTGATAGACTTCCGTACCACGACTTGAAGGACATTTTGCATCACGCCATTCAAGCCGAGCTACACATCAAGAAGAAGTATTCCGTCACCAGCAAGGCTAAGAGCACTCAACCATGGGATCAGAATCGTCCTAAGCCACAAAACTACCAGCCCTTTCAACCTAAGGACGCGGATAAAGGCAAGGTGGTGGCTATCGATTCACGATTCAAGTCTAAACCATCTGAGCCTATTCAAGGTAAGTCTTCTAACCCAAACACTTCAAGAACATGTGACATTACTTCTTTTAAGTGTAAGGGCAGGGGGCATATGGCTAGAGAATGTCCAAACCAAAGAGTGATGATTCTCACGGATGCGGGTGAATACGAGTCTCAAGATGAAGGCGACATTGAGATGATAGGAGTAGACTCTGAGGAAGTCGATTGTGAACCAGAATATGGAGAGTCTCTTGTTATAAGACGTGCCTTGAACCTCACGGTTCATCCTGATGAGACGGTTCAAAGAGAGAACATCTTTCATACTAGATGTACCATCCAAAACAAGGTATGTAATCTCATTATTGATGGAGGCTCATGTGCTAATGTTGCGAGTGATTATATGGTCACTAAACTCAGTCTTGAGAGGACTAAACATCCTCATCCATACAAACTAAGATGGCTTAATGACAAGGCTGAGTTGAGGATCACGGGTCAAGTGCTAGTACCATTCAATGTGGGAAAGTACTCGGATCAAGTCTTCTGTGATGTGGTTCCTATGCAAGCTGGCCACCTTCTTCTTGGTAGACCTTGGCAGTTTGATAAGGACACCATTCACCATGGGCGTAGCAACATGTACTCTTTTGTCCATGACAAGAAGAAGTACAACTTGACACCTCTTACGCCATCGCAAGTGCATGATATTCAAATGAAAATGCTTAAGGAGAAGGACACTTCCTCCAAGAGAAACTTACTGATCAAGCCTAGTTTTATCACTAAGGCAATCACTTGTAAAGAACTGGTATTGCTAATGATCTTTAAGGAAGCTTTGAGTGCAGGTTCTAGCGCGTTGGAGCAACAACTTCCCGCAAAAGTTATGGACCTTTTAAACCGGTTTGCTGAGACCTTTCCAGAAGAGATACCACCTGGCCTGCCTCCCATAAGAGGAATTGAGCATCAAATTGATTTTGTACCAGGTGCACCCTTGCCTAACCGAGCTGCTTATCGAGTAAACCCGGAGGAGGCTAAGGAGTTAGAGAAACCAGTGAAGGAACTATTGGATAAAGGCTATGTGCGTGAAAGCCTTAGTCCATGTGTTGTACCTGTCCTCTTAGTGCCAAAGAAAGATGGAACTTGGAGGATGTGTGTAGATTGTCGAGCCATAAACAACATAACAATCAAATACCGACATCCGATACCAAGGTTGGATGACATGCTTGATGAGCTATCTGGGCCTAATGTGTTTTCTAAGATTGATCTCAGGAGTGGCTACCATCAAGTGAGAATGAAAGAAGGTGATGAATGGAAAACGGCATTCAAAACCAAGCAAGGTCTTTATGAGTGGCTAGTTATGCCATTTGGACTCACCAATGCACCAAGCACTTTCATGAGGCTAATGAACCAAGTTCTAAGGCCTTACATCAGTAGGTTTGTAGTATTGTACTTTGATGATATACTCATTTATAGCCGCACGTTTATTGATCATATAGTTCACTTGGAGCAAGTCCTTAAAACGCTTCAACGAGAAGGCCTTTATGCCAACTTGAAGAAGTGTACTTTTTGCACTAATGAGCTTGTGTTTTTAGGCTTTATAGTGAGTTCATAGGGCCTTAGAGTGGACCAAGAGAAGGTTAAAGCCATCCAAGAATGGCCTACACCAACAAACATTAGTCAAGTCTGGAGCTTCCATGGGTTGGCTAGCTTCTACCGACGGTTTGTTAAGGATTTTAGCACCCTTGCCGCACCCCTCACTGCCATCATCAAGAAAGACGTGGGATTCAAATGGGGAGAAGCTCAAGAAGAGGCTTTCATAGGTCTAAAGGATCGGTTGTCTAATGCTCCTATTTTAGTTTTACCCGATTTTACTAAAACGTTTGAAATTGAATGTGATGCATCAGGCTTAGGGATCGGGGCTGTTCTTAATCAAGGAGGCAGACCCATTGCTTACTTTAGTGAGAAACTCAGTGGAGACACCCTCAACTACCCGACTTAGGACAAGGAGCTGTACGCCTTAGTCCGAGCCATGGAGATTTGGCAACACTATCTACTCGCAAAGGAATGTGTCATACACATGGACCATGAGACCTTGAAGCATCTAAGGGGGAAAATAACCTCAAGAAGAGGCATGCTAAGTGGCTAGAGTTCATAGAAACCTTCCCATATGTCATCAAGTACAAGAAGGGCAAAGACAATGTGGTGGCTGATGTATTATCTCAGAGACATACGCTTATCACCACCATGGATGCTAAGGTTCTTGGCTTTGAAATGATTATACCTTTGTATGAATCTGACCCCGATTTTGCAGAAAGCTATATGAACCATGGGAAAGGAGGTTATGCATCATTCTATATACATAATGGCTACCTTTTTGAAGACAACGTCTATACATTCCACAATGTTCACTAAGAGAGCTTATAGTCCGAGAAGCACATGAAGGCGGACTAATGGGACATTTTGGCGTGGACAAGACTCTCGCAATGCTTAAAGAGTATTTCTTTTGGCCACACCTTAAGAAAACAGTGGAGACTTTCTGTGCAAGATGTATCACTTGCAAGAAAGCCAAGTCTCGGGTCCAACCCCACGGTTTGTATCTTCCTTTACCCGTTCCTACCTTACCTTGGGTTGACATCTCTATGGACTTTGTGCTAGGTTTACCAAAGATCAGGCACAAGGACTCCATCTTTGTTGTGGTAGATAGGTTCTCTAAGATGGCACACTTCATCTCTTGTGCCAAGACCAACGATGCAACTTAAACCGCAGATCTCTTCTTTAAAGAAGTGGTTAAACTACATGGATTACCAAGGACGATTGTTTCGGATAGGGACACAAAGTTCCTCAGCCACTTTTGGAGGACCCTTTGGAAGAAATTAAGCACCAAGCTGCTATTCTCCACCACCTACCATCCACAAACTGATGGCCAAACCGAAGTGGTCAACCGAACGCTTGGAACTCTTCTCCAAGCCACCATAGGGAGAAATCTCAAAACTTGGCTTGAAGCTTTACCTTTTGTTGAGTTTGCTTACAATAGGGCTGTTCATAGTACTACTCATATGTCTCCCTTTCAGGTCGTCTATGGGTTCAATCCAAACACTCCCTTGGATCTTACACCTTTGCCACAAGCTGAGTTCTTGAACTTAGATGGTGAAAGAAAAGTCGAGCAGGTTAAGAAGCTTCACTTGAAGGTTAAGGAGCAACTAGAAAATACCAATGTACAAAGTGCTAAGGCTGCCAACAAGGGTAGAAAGTAAGTCACATTTGAAGTTGGAGAATGGGTATGGTTGCATATGAGGCCGGAGAGAATTCCGCACCAACGGAGTTCGAAGCTTTCACCCCGAGGAGATGGCCCATTCAAAATCTTGGAGAAGATCAATGACAACGCCTACAAGCTGGAGTTTCCCGGTAAGTTTCAAGTATCCCCTACATTCAATGTTTCTGACTTGGCTCGTTTTGATGCAGGTGATAACGTTTTGGGGTCAAAACCTCTTGAAGAGGGAGGGAGTGATGAGGACATCGAATCACCAAGTCAAGTCATTCAAGCTCCATTTGTACCAAGCGGACCAATGACAAGGACCAAGAGTAAGAGCCTGGAAAAGAAGTTCAACATGTTCTTGGACCAGCTGGATCGTGAAGGACTGATCATGCTTGATCAGTTTGAATGATTGCAACTAATGCCATTCGAGAGCTCACATTTGATGGATCTGTTCAACCAAGTGTCACAAACTGACCACAACGTTCCAGGAGATGATCCACCTATGGATCAAAAGCTCTCCGAGACTACTTTTCATAACACTCAAGATCATATTAAGCAGCCTTACCAATCACCCATAAAAGGCCCTGCAGTGAAGACGTGTCTGGTGGATCTTTAATAGTCGATAACACCAAATGGGTCCTATTCAAGCCCAGACGTGAAGCCCATCTTACCACAATTTCTTTGGCATTAGGAGAAGCCTAGCAATGCCACGAATCAGCTGGAGGAGCTCAAGAGAAGACCTATCCAAGTTGAAGACTAAAAGAGATCATGTTACCATTTTTAGCTGATTTTGTGTTTAAAGCCTAACGGTATTTTTTTCTTTGGTTTATTGTGTTTTCCTTTTTATTTCTTGCAGGTTTATTGTGTTTTTCCTTTTTTATCCTTGAGAACCTCGCTATATAATGCCTTGCACTTGTAGTCCGAATTTTTAATTTTTGATCAATAAAGAAAACGTTTTCCTTTGGTTCTAAACCTAGTTGTTCTTTTCTTTGTCTCGTGAGCTAAGTCCGAGTCTTGAGAAACCCTTGAAGTATCAGTAGGCTTTCACACTTATTGTGGTTCACATCAATCCACCATCGCTTCCACCTTATCCTAGATTTAGACAAGGAGCGACCTTAGTCCAATTGTCTAAATCGAACCGGTTTTGTCTCAAGTCTTTAAGCTTGTACCACTAAGCTCCCAAATCCCATAGAAAAACTTAACACGAAGACGAAGCGGAAGAAAGGCAAGGTGAATCGGCAACCTGAGAACGAACTAGCCAACTTCAATTCACTCGGAAGTGTACAAGCTCGCTAAAATGGCCGACATTCCAGTACTAAGACCTTGGAACACGATACACTTAAAGATGTACTACCACTTAGCTATGTCATCAGTGAACTATGGGGCGGCTTGATCCCCGAAAGGGGAAGTATAAGAGTGGATGAGTATACACATATACTTCCATTTCTTAAAATGTGATATGGTGCGTATACACATATACTCCCATTTCTTAAAATACGATCTGTCGCAAACTTTAAGTCTTATCAAAATAGACACTTTGAAATACTCATCGTCTCGTAAAAACCAAGTCTTAATGAAACAGACATCTCAATCACATCCATTACGGATTACTAAAATCTTAACGAAACATATATCTTAATCACATCCTTTACGGATTATTCGTCTTAACTATACAGACGTCTCATTTCACTCTCGTTGTTGCTGGCCACAACAACAAACTATTACATCCTTTACAGATCTAAACTATCACATCCTCAGCGGATTAAAAGCGCGCTGTATAAATACATATGTCCATTGTCGGAGCGAATACATTTACGGAAACACATCTGTAAACTGAATTGTTTATCTAAAACCCAACAAATCAATAGTTGGTCGCAACATCTCGAAAACATAGCGCTAAATGTATATCGTTAGCGTGAGATACCTAAATATGTTTCGTCTAAACCCAGCAACTGATCAATGGTCACAACATCTTAGAAGCATAGTACTAAATGTATATCATTTAGTACTATGCTTCTGACATGTTTTATCGAAACGGACATGTAAGTCGATGTTACATCGCATGCCTTTAAACTAAAGTAAAAAATCAAAATCCATCAATCACTCGCTCCTTAGCACGCTGGTCTTTAACATCTTAAAACCCAGTATACATCGCTTCATAGAACACTGGTACTTAGACATTTTTGCACAGAGTTGCGAGTTATCCAACACGCTTTGGCTAACTAATTTACAGCTCGTTACGACTATGAGTTTGAAGCAAGGGCATCAAGTACAACATCCAGATCGGAACGATGTGAATACTCTTTTCAATTTTTTGCAAGGTCCCCCTTGGAACTTTGCCCTTGAAAATTTTCACGAAGCAACACTATAGTTTAGGCGCGTTGCATCGTCATGATCATCTTGGCACAGCATCTCAGCAAAATGCCTCGTCATGTTTTCCTCGGCAAAATGCCTCATCACGTTTTCCTCGGCAAAATGCCTCATCATGTTTTCCTCGGCCAAATGCCTAGTCAAGTACTCTTACGACGAAACAGCTTGGCATCCCATCCTACTTAACTGCTCGGCAATGAGATCAAAGAAACGGCTCGTCCAGTTTTAAATGTCAATTCCAGCTCGGCACAGTTTTCTCAGTAACCACTACCTACACCTCGTCACCATCATCACACCTCGGGAAACAACAAAAACGGTTAGGATTCCCAAGACATTCGAGATTTCTTTTAAGGGGTGATTAATCACCGGACGAAGAAGTTAACCGAGCTATCAAGGCACCTCAGCCAAAAGCAAGGATCCATCAGGTCGGTGACATCAACGGATCGGCTCGGTAGTATGTTTTCCAAAGCAGCACGGCAACATATTCGTCACCGCAGCTTGGCAATCCGTGTTACGATTTGGCAACATTGCAATTCAATAACTGGCTCAGAATGTTGATCTCAGTCTTTGACTACTTTCACCTCGTCACTATTATCACTGATATTGCCAAGCTGGGGGACTAACTGCTGGAGTAAGGTTTCACCCCACGGAGATCAACAGGTGAAAATGGGTAAGTAAGAATTGGGCCTAGCAGAACATTCTGTGCCTAGCCAAATATTTTGTGGCTAGCTAAAATCTACGGAGAGCCAAATATGCGGAGAGCCAACAGCTGAAAATGACTAAGTAAAATATTGGGCCTAGCCGAACTAAGAAGCTGGGCTCGGCCGTCCAACTCACGGAAGCACATCCTCGTCGAATCCGAGCCGAAGCATGGGCTCGATGGATACGATCTGAATCAACTGAAGTTTAGCTACATATGGAGGTTCATATCAACTTGGAATTGGATAAAAATTGGTGACTAACAAGATATTTGAGTTAAAGTTCGAATGGAGTTGGAATCATATCATTTTGAGCTGTGGTTAGAAAGATACACTCGATTTACTGAAGACATGTCAATCTATCTCGAAAAGAAAATGAGTCCAGATCCGAGCCAGAGACATGGGCTCGTCGAGCCCGAGATTGAGAAAGGAGCTCGGTTTCACCAAGCTGCAAGAACGAACTCGGCAGAACTCGAGCCGAAGATGGGCTCACCGACGAGCCCGAGCTGCAGGAGTGAGCTCGGTGGAACCCGAGCGAAGGCGTATACACATATACTTCTATTTCTTAAAACGTGATATGGTGCGTATACACATATACTCCCATTTCTTAAAACGTGATCTATCGCAAACTTTAAGTCTTATCAAAACAGACACTTTGAAATACTCATCGTCTCGCAAAAACCAAATTTTAACGAAACAGACATCTCAATCACATTCATTACGGATTACTAAAATCTTAACGAAACATATATCTCAATCACATCCTTTACAGATTATTCAAGTCTTAACTAAACAGACGTCTCATTTCATTCTCGTTGTTGCTGGCCACAACAACGAACTATTACATCCTTTACAGATCTAAACTATCACATCCTCTGCGGATTAAAAGCGCGCTATATAAATACATATATCCATTGTCGGAGCGTATACATTTATGGAAACACATCTGTAAACTGAATTGTTTATCTAAAACCCAACAAATGAATAGTTGGTCGCAACATCTCGAAAACATAGCGCTAAACGTATATCGTTAGCGTGAGATACCTAAATCTGTTTCGTCTAAACCCAGCAACTGATCGATGGTCGCAACATCTCGGAAGCATAGTACTAAATGTATATCATTTAGTATGAGATACTTAGACATGTTTTATCGAAACGGGCATGTAAGCCGATGTTACATCGCATGCCTTTAAACTGAAGTAAAAAATCAAAATCCATCAATCACTCGCTCCTTAGCACGCTGGTCTTTAACATCTTAAAACCCAGTATACATCGCTTCATAGCACAGTGGTACTTAGACATTTTTGCGCAGAGTTGCGAGTTATCCAACACGCTTTGGCTAACTAGTTTACAGCTCGTTACGACTATGAATTTGAAGCAAGGGCATCAGGTACAACATCCGAATCGAAACGACGTGAATGCTCTTTTCAATTTTTTGCAAGGTCCCCCTTGGAACTTGGCCCTTGAAAATTCTCACGAAACAACACTATAGTTTAGGCGCGTCGCATCGTGATGATCCTCTTGGCACAGCATCTCAGCAAAATTCCTCGTCATGTTTTTCTCGGCAAAATGCCTCATCACGTTTTCCTCGGCAAAATGCCTCATCACATTTTCCTCGGCAAAATGCCTCATCATGTTTTCCTCGGCAAAATGCCTTATCACGTTTTCCTCGGCAAAATGCCTAGTAAAGTACTCTTACGACGAACAACTCGGCATCCCATCCTACTCAACTACTCGGCAATGAGATCAATGAAACGGCTCGTCAAGTTTTAAATGCCAATTCCAGCTCGGCACAGTTATCTCAGTAACCACTACCTACACCTCGTCACCATCATCACACCTCGGGAAACAACAAAAATGGTTAGGATTCCCAAGACACTCGAGATTTCTTTTAAGGGGTGATTAATCGCCGGACGAAGAAGTTAACCGAGCTATCAAGGCACCTCGGCTAAAAGCAAGGAACGATCAGGTCGGCAACATCAACGGATCAGCTCGGTAGTATGTTTTCCAAAGCAACCCGACAACATATTCATCGTTGCAGCTTGGCAATCCGTGTTACGGTTTGGCAACATTGCAATTCAATAACTGGCTCCGAATGTTGATCTCAGTCTTTGACTACTTTCACCTCGTCACTATCATCACTGATATTGCCGAGCTGGGGGACTAAATGCTGGAGTAAGGTTTCACCCCACTGAGATCAACAGATGAAAATGGCTAAGTAAGAATTGGGCCTAGCCGAACATTCTTTGCCTAGCCAAATATTTTGTGCCTAGCTGAAATCTACGGAGAGCCGAATATGCGGAGAGCCAACAGCTGAAAATGACTAAGTAAAATATTGGGCCTAGCCGAACTAAGAGCTGGGCTCGGCCGTCCAACTCGCGGAAGCACGGCCTCGTCGAATCCGAGCCGAAGCATGGGATCGATGGATACGAGCTGAATCAACTGAAGTTTAGCTACGGACGGAGGCTCATATCAACTTGGAATTGGATGAAAATTGGTGACTAATAAGATATTTGAGTTAAATTTCCAATGGAGATACACTCGATTTACTGAAGACATGTCAATCTATCTCGAAACTGAAACGAGTCCAGATCCGAGCCAGAGACATAGGTTCATCGAGCCCGAGGTTGAGAAAGGGGCTCGGTAAAACCGAGCTGCAGGAACGAACTCGACAGAACTCGAGCCGAAGATGGGCTCACCGAAGAGCCCAAGCTGCAGGAGTTAGCTTGGTGGAACCCGAGCGAAGGCGGGCTCACCGGCGAGCCCGAGCTGACAAGATGGGCCTCGGATAACCTAAGCCCAAGCTGAAGAGATGGGCCTCGGATAACCCGAGCCCATACCATAACGAGACATTTACAAGCCAAAAAGGGGCTCTTCACAACCGAGCCAGAGAGATGGTTTCCGGAAGAGGCCTTAAAATCATTGGATTAAGCTGAAATTTGGACATGAGATAGATGATTAAATCAGCTTTCATCCAAAAGAAACTTGAAGTCATTTGGATCAACGGTCAGAAAGTACCATAATTATCGTGGAGATGTATCAATCTGGTCTGCAAATAAAGCATGCGCAGAATGAGAGCCCGTTGGACGTAGGAACCTAGCCCTTGAACCAAAGGGACCGAGCTCACGACAAAGGGCCTCGGTGGAACCAAGCCCAATGCGAGAAGCCACGGCGGAACCGAGCCCACGGCAAAAGACCTTGGTGGACCGAAGGGAAAAAGCCCACGAGGCTCTAACCAACTTAGAAGAAAGGAAACTCGCGAAGGAATTAGAAATCTTCCTATTTTGTTTAGGATTCATCCTATCCGACTTAGATTTGTATATATACTTATGTACATCCTCTGAAAAAGGGATCCGCACTTTTGCCTAGATATACACTTGTTATTCTCTCTTCAAAAGTTTTACATAACTACTTAATAAAAACCAAATTTGGATCTTTGCGTTTTCGTGGTTTTATACTCAGAAGTTTCAGTTCCCTTTAAGTTCATAACCAAATTCAATTATGCGGGTTTCAACTCCCACAGCCACTTTCCTTATCTCCTTTTTGCTCTTTTCTGACTTGCGCGTCGGAGAGCCGTCGAAAAACACCCCCAATCGTATTTTCCGAGGCCTTCACGTGTTTGTTGATTATGCAGGAGCGGATCTCCCAAATGGTTGTTTAAGAGGATTAAAATTCTTCGAAACAATTTGGAGCTAGAAGGAAGGAGAGGGATAAACGCTTCACCAAAATCAACAAACACGTCTGGATCTGAGCGGACAACCCCAAGATAACACAGCAATGAACAGCGCGTGGGGGCAGCACGCGCCGCCAAGGCCAAGATTTGGCCATAAACAAAAAGACGTGCGTCAACGCCTAGAACTTCGTACGTCGAAGGAAGTGTCGGGGGCAATAGGGTTAGAGGGAGGCAAACGAGAAGACCCCACTGGCAATTCTCCACTCCAAGCCCGGAACCTGGATCTCTGGAAGCGGATCCCCCATCGGGGGCAATAAGCTTCTATTTGGTCGTGAAGCTCGCTCTTCGACTCTTTTAGTGAAGGTGGTTTGTTCTGGTGATTTAATTGGTTGACATTTCCATGAAGAGGATGCTCTCGAGACTCATATCCCTCGCCCAACAGTTTTGCTCTCCTTTCCTTCCCGTTTTTTTTTCCGAATAACTCTGAGTGGCGATGTACATCAACAGCTTGCCATCTCCTCTCATAGGGTTGGTATTGGGTTGAATATTATTTGAAGTCTCTTCGGATGGTTGGATTGCTTTTCTTATGGTTGGTGTCGTTTTCTTCTTGGTGTTCATTGTCTCATATGCCGATTTGTGCTTAGCTTAAGCCTCAATCCTTTATGGATTTGGATGTTGCATTTCTTCAGAGTAAGCTTCCTTGCCTATTGTTTCCGTTTATGCTGAGTTTTGGTCTGTAATTTTCTCCAGTTTGGGTTTGGATTGTATCTTTCGGTTTGGGTTCCGTTGTTTGGCTTTCCGGTAGTCGTTTGGACCTTGTTTCCCTTGTTTGGGCTCTTGGTTTCTCGACGAATTCGATTCTGTGCCGCATGGCTACGGATGGATTTTTCCCCTACCGGCCTTGGTCTTCTGTGTAATATTCTATCCGTTATATAATCAATCCAGATGACAAAAAAAAAAGTGTTTATGAGACTTTCCAACCCTCACATTCATCTCGTATTACAATTTATGCCATTTACGATTTTTAAAATGTTTTTTTTTAGTTTTTCCCTCACCACTCTCTGTCTTCTCTAAAGAAGAAAATGGTGATTACGACGAGCTCGTAAATTTTTTCACAGAGAGAGTTATGGCTATTCACCAGACTTGGGTTTCTGACGAACATCACTTTCCCAGGTAGCCTCGAGAGCGGTATTCAAGGTGGAGCCATCGTTGGGTACTCTTCGATTTGGCTCAATATGTTCTCGGCTCGACCTCGTGACGGGTCGACATCTGGCGGAGTTTTGTAGAAAAAGTATCGGACTTCGGTAATGAAAATGTTTCTTTATTTCTTTCACACGTTTTTGTTTCCTATCTCGATCCATCGTCTTCCTCAACCTATTTTCTCAAGATCTGAACATGAAAAAATCTCAATTCCAACAATAGTTCGAGTCTCGTCCTTGAGATTTGTTAATCCGATCGTTGTTTAGGGTATGACATTGGATTATCCTCCTTTAATTTGCATGATGATTTTGTTGATTGATTTGATTTGTATTGAATTTTAATTTGGATTCTTTGTTAGGGAATCTCTCTGGTTTTCTCCATGATTTTTAAAGCCTTGAGTTGCTTTTTTAATTTATTGAGATCGATTCTCGTAATTTCTCTTTCCTTTTTGATTTGTAGTTGTAAACGCTTGTTTGATGTCAATCTACTTTTGCTCACTTGTTTGAAATTATGAGAACGTTCAAATTTTTTTGGATGATTTACTCTTAAAATTGCTAAGATATTGTTTGTGTGATTAGAGAGTTGTGGTAATTACAACTTCCCACATGATCTTTAGAAATTTTGATGAAATTCAAATTTCAAATTCCTAAAAAAATATTTGATCTTGTGTTTGATAATAGCGTTTACATATATGCTTTGGAAAGTTTACTCGTTTGTTTACTTGCATTGATCATTTCCAACCTTTGTTCATCTTTTAAAAATATTATTTTTGTTAAAGGCAATTGTTTTGCACTTTTGGTTTTCTCCTAATGGTCCTCAAATCTGATGTCTAATTTTCCGGAGGAAACGATCCGCTCTATGACATTGGTGTACACGGTGGTGTACATATTCAATGGGGAAGAAGATATATGGTGCGGTGTACATGGTGGTGTACAAAGACGGTGTATAAAGGCGATAGGTGCAATGTACGTTGCGGCGATATGGAATGGTGCATACAATGGTGTATGATGCGGTGTATATAGTGTTGTACACTCCAGTGTACGAAGTATACACCATGGCGTGCGGGCAACGTACGGTGTAATGGAAAAAGTGGTGTACACTATGGTGTACAAGACGGTGTTGTACGGTGTACGAAGGTGATGTAAGATGTGTGATACGTTGTGGTGATATGGATTAGCGCATATGGTGGTGTACAAGGATATATGGGGAGAGTAATAGTGGTTCAGGGACTATAATGGTATACGAGCAGGATACATGCAGCGTCAGTGGCGGATCTAGAACTTATTTTTACCAGGAGAAAAATAAAAACTACTAAATAAAATACTTTTAAAAAAAAGCATCATCCAAACATCGTAGGAAAACCTACAAATGTACCCTACGCTCTCTCATAGATTGAAATTTTTTCACCACTGTTTCATTTGTAACAGACTCAAACAACTCTTTGTCAATATAACATACTAAACAATCACTCATAAATTCATCTCCAATCCGGTTGCGTGTGGCTGTCTTCACTAGTTTCATTGCATAAAAACACCTTTCGACACTTGCGGTAGCAACCGGTAAAGTTAGAACCAACTTTAAAAGTCTGTATACCAAAGGATGTGCAAGATGCTTCTGCATTTCCACCATGAGACGAGAAAGATATCCAAAATATTCAAATTCTCAAACCGTGCATCGTTTCTTACATTGTCAATGTAAATTCCAAGTTGATGCTCAATAGATAAACGTTCCCCACAACTAAAGTCATCTGGATAGAACTCAACCAATCTCAACAGCTTTCACTTGTCAAACTCACGAAATGAACTAGCAGGACTTAAAGAAGCCATACAAATAAGCAGGTCGGTATTTACCTCGATAAATCGATCATTAAACAATTGAAGCTGCAAATCCATAACGGTGTAGAAATAATTAACCTTATAATAACGCAGATTGGTTATACCTTTTTTTTCTTGGCTTCCTTGGATCCACAAAGTCTTCATCCATCATAAGCATATTAGCATTATGCTTTTGACCAAAAGAAGAAACTTTATCCATAAGCAAATCCCATTCATCTTCTCGAAGTTTTTGCAATTTCCACTTAGTTGATTCTACAAGTGACATGGCATTCGAAATGTCTTGATATTTTCTTTGCAAATCCTATGGCAAGTTCTCGATTAGTCCCAGAATAACCAACATTAGTTGCATATAGAACACACAATTAAATGTGTAAAAATACTTGAGAAGACCATATGCTTGACATCTTTTTGAGTCATCAACTTCTTCATCTTGAACATACTCAAGAATTTTAATGACCAAAGAAAACATCTCAACCAAACGTAATAATGTTTTATGATGAGAATCCCAACGAGTATTTTTAGGCCTTGGAAGATATTTCTCTTGATTTAGTCATGTTCCAGTGCTAATCTCACCACTACTAATCCCTTCCTCCACTGTCTTTCGGTTAGGTTCTAGAAGCATATCTTTTCGCTTGCAAGAAGCTACAACCACATTCAACATCGTAGAAATCATATCGAAAAAATTACCAATATCAAAGTGTTTTTTCGCAACTGCCACCACAACCAACTGAAGTTGATGAGCAAAACAATGGACATAATATGCTGAACTATTTTCTCTGGCAACTAATGATTTGAGCCCATTAAACTCACCCTTCATATTACTTGCTCCATCATAACCTTGTCCTCTATCCTTTTTCAAGCTCAATCCATGTTTTGCAAACAAGTCATCAATAGCAGATTTCAGAGTTAAAAAAGACGTTTCTTTTACATAAATAACTCCAAAAAATCTTTCTTTAACTGATCCACTTTTATAAACAAATCGGGAAACAACAGCCATTTGTTCTTTGTCAGAAACATCATCAAACTCATCAACCAACAAACCAAACACACCATGATCAATTTCTTCTACGATAGATTTCAATACTTCCTCTGCAAAAGAATGTACAATATCTTTTTGAATCACTGAGGAAACCTTCTGGTTATTTCCCGGAGCATTCTCCAAAATGACCTTACTTACAACATCATTTTGTTCTCCTGTGTATTTCACGAGGTCTAAAAAAATTCCTCTATTAGCATACTCTTTTTTCTCATCATGACCACCGAAAGGTAACCCTTGTCGTAACAAATACCTAGAAGCATCAATTGAAGCATTTAACCGGATGTGATATTCATTTTTCACCACATTATCCTGCTTATACAAAGCATGCATAATAGACCGACCTTGATTCATCAAATCATCACATCTCTAAACAACAATATTATGAAAGCTGTTGATTCCACCCACGTGTTTAGCTAAAGTCTCATGCTTATTCCAACAAGAAAAGTCTTCTGTCACAAACGCATAATTACCACCTTTTTGGTATATCATCTCTGAGTAAGTAACAACACAAACAAAATGTTTTATTTTTCGATACGCTATATTCCACCCAACTACCATATCTATCAAACCAAGCTGGATTGAATCGCCTCATTGCCTTTCCAAATTAAGCATCCTAACAAACTAAACAACTCGAACTGACGAACAAAACCAATCCATATAATATTTGGCCAAAAGTTTACTCACGTTAAAATTTAAAATCATTAACCATCCAAATAAGATATTATACCAAACTCACAAAACAAAAGTATAGTTTGTAACTTGTTCGTAAGACATTAATTATCATTCACAGATATATTAGTATATATATAGGCAGAAACAATGTTTCTAAAATAGAAAGGAAAAGGAGAAACAAATAAAAGACATGAGAGAAAACAAAACAAAAATCTAAATCAGAGAAACCAAATCAAAATCACGAAATAGAGAAGTAAATTACATGAATCATAGAATTTTGTTTGATGAGAGCAGACGAAATCAAAATTTAACTAGGAATTGAAACAGATGGCGAGAGAGAAGTCGAGAAGTCGATGTTAAGCGTCGTGTTCTGTTTTCATAAAACTGAAAATCGCTAATTTTTTTATTAAGAAAAACAAATCTTCTAAATAAAGTGAAGGATTCTATTAAGTTTTTAAACGTATAACTTTATCCATCATATAAAATATCATCGAATAAGTAAAAATATATACATGTGCTTGTAAACAGAAAGAAAAAAAAACGAAATGGGCCTTTTGTCTTGTGTTTATTGATATGGACTTTCAGATTTTTTTTTTTTTAAACGTGTATCCAAATAATTAATGATAATGGGACAGAAAACAATATATCAACATGGGCATATCTAAAAACTCTTACAAAATTAGTCTAATTTTAAAAAAATTCACAGTGGGCAACTGCCCCTCCGAATAACAATGTGTCTTAGCCCCTTATGATAAATCTCTTTTTGTATGTTCAATCTCTTTGTAACATGATTGTTCAATAAACCTTGATTGAGTTTGTGAAAAACAAACATAACATCAAATCTCTATATGATGGCTTCATTGCCTTGCTTTGAGGAGAATATGAGAACAATGTATGTGCCCTTTCAATAAATCTTACAGTGATCAAATGCTAGAAATTAAGAATTGTGAAAATAAATATAACTTCATCAGATAAAAAATCTCATTTAATTATCTCCAGTACTCATACTTTCTATGTTCTTTTTGATTGCATAATTAACACATTCCTTTGTCCCAGACCCTATTCGTTTTTGTTACTGGATGGAATATCTGGATGCAAATGCACCAGATGTTGTTCGTTTGGTCACTTTTGATTTTGTACCTAGATGCAAACACACCAGATGTTGTTCGTTTGGTCACTTTTGATTTTGTATCTGGATGCAGCATTTGGATGCAAAATCAATAATATCTCAAATATCTAGAAATTTGAGATGAAAAAAAAGAGTGAGTTTGGATGCAAATTTCTGCATCACAAAATTCAAAAGCTTAAACTACCCTTCAATATAACTAAAAGTTTAATTGATGTTTTCCATAACAACCTCAAAATAATTTTTTTCTCGCCAAAACCGCAAAAAAACATTTATAATCCAAAATCGAAAAATAATATTTTTCGCGAAAACCGAAAAATTATGTTTTCTACCAAAATCGGAAAGTTACGTTTTCTGCCAAAACCAAAAAATTGATTTTCCCGCCAAAACCGCAATATTGCATTTTGGATGCAACATCTAGACGCAACATCCAACTACAAAAACGAACAGGGCCTCATTCGATTAAACCTGAACATCGAAAATCATTTGAGTTGTTGGATACATCTCGTTCACATCTTATTGCCTGATATCACCTTGAACATGAGCATCCATCATTGAAGTTTGATTGTCACCAAAAGAAAAGAAGTTTAATGACTTTGTGAGCGTTAGAGCTTTGTTCGTCGGAAAAATTATTTATGGTGTGACTAGCTATTTGAGTAGGAGTCATGCTCTTTCCAAAGTTTTTTTATATTATTTTCCCTATTTTCTGCAGTCCAAACAAGGATCTCGTGTGCTCATTCTCTGTCCATCAAATTCTTACTTTATTCAAAAAAAACAAACAAGAATCATGAGAGGAATTTGTTGGAGATGGGCTGCGCACCCTCATCTAAACCCTGTCCAAATCAAGATCGACTCATTTAAACAATTAATAAGGCCTAGAAGATGTCGGTTAAGACACATGCGGGGGAAAAAAGAAAACTGCGGGGAAAAAGAAAATAAACCTATTAACTAAAGAAAAAGAAAAGAAAGACAACCGACAAAGGAGGTATATAAATAAAGGAGCACCCTCATGAAAGAGGAGATCGATCATTACTTACAAGAACGGAAGGATTAGTACTGCGAATCTCTGGCATTAAGCCTCTTGGTTTCTTCGTTGCTAGCTCGGCTCCACAATGACCTAACTCTCTTTCTCTATTGTAATCTCCAACTTTGAATTTTAATAATACAAAAATCTTCGAATCCCTAAATCTCTCCACAAAAAATATTAAGTTGAAATCCTAGTTCAATATTTGGCACCGTCTATGGGGACTTTGAGATCTTTCTTACTCAAAAAACTTAAAGCTCGGCAATGGACAGAACGCCACCTCGAGACGATGTCGTCGAAACTCACAAACAAGATAATATCGCTGACAACACCACGGTTCCACCAGGACCAGAAAATGTTGATAACGCCATGACGGCAGAACACCAGCCCGATTTCACTACTCTCCTCTAGACCTTACTCGCAAGATTCGATAACCAATATGCACTGGCTCGTGGAACTAATGAGATCGACTTGACGCCCTGGCAGCTGCACAAAAGGTTTGTCATGACAGAATTGATAACATCCAATGGATACCTGGCGAGGATATAACTCGCCTGCAATGAGCTCTGTTTAGTAGTCAACCTCTGCCGCCACAAGACAACTCAAATGGACCAGCTCCCTTTACGACACTCGGCTCTGTTGGCAATCCAATAGACAAACAAATTTCTCAACAAGACATCGTCCGAGAACACGATCGAGATAGTCAAGGAATGAAGACACGACTCCGCGATAGGAGCTCTAAGGTTCATCGAGCCATCAGCTCTGGCCCAGAGATCGAGCGCGTACTCGAAGCAACGCAGAAAATGTCGTTCACAGCTCGAATCGCTAATATTCAAGTAAGACACACGGGGAAGATCAAAATTCTAACTTATGAAGGGAACACAAATCCCCGCCAACAGATGACGGCCTTCAGCAGTGCCATGGGACAAACTCAATTCTCCCCTGAGGAACGAGATGCCGGCGCTTTCCAGTTATTTGTGGAAAATCTAAGTGGCGCCGCGCTGAGCTGGTTCTCTCTCCTCAAAGAAAATTCCATCGACATCTTTCCATCAACTCTCGACGGCGTTCTTCAAATATTACTCCATGTTTATGCAGAAAATAGCATCCAACGCCGACCTGTGGGCCATGGTGCAAAGGCAAAATGAACCTTTAAGAGCTTTCATGGATCGGTTTAGGACAGTAGTTTCTCGGGTTGTGGTAGCAGACGAAGCAGCAATAGCCGTGCTACGAAATGGTTTGTTGTATGAATCTAGGTTTCATGATGACCTCATGCTCAACACTCCGCCCATATTGGAAGATGCAATGCATATAGCAACTCGGTACATAGAAGTTGAAGAAGAAAGGCTGGCAATGGCCAACAAAATACGCACCATCAAAAGCATCAATCTCAAAAGATAAGCCACGGGATGACCATTACGAACCTCGTCAACACTATGACAAGGACTATCAAAAGGAAGATCGAGGTAAAAAAGCAGCTAACTATTACGTCGGCATGCACAACTACATCGATCGTGGAACAAGTATTACCGAAGCAACGACACGAAGGATTCCCAGCCATACTGTGACTTCCACAAACGACAAGGCCACCATACCTCTCAATGCCGCCATGTGCAAGAGTTCCTCTTCTCCAAATACCAGAAAGGTGAGATCAAGGATGTGGACCAAAACCGAATGGATGAACGACAAGGAGGGAATATCGAACGCCGATCTAACAACGACGAGGAAAGGCATAGGCCGGCATATGAAGATAATGGCCCCAAACTGATGAAGTACACCAACCTAATAATGCACGTCACGTGAACACTGATACTGACCCACCTACGCGAGACTAAGATGACCAACGCAGAGCTACTGCCGCGCCGACGCCAAGAAAAATAATCAGCATGATAATGGGTGGTTTCTAAACATGCAACGACTCTATCCGGTCAATCAAGGAATACAAGAGGAAGGCCGTCACCACACAAAAATGGACATGCGCTGTAGATGAAGACGCAGCGATAATCTTCAAAGAAGCTAATACTAACGGGCTGGATAAAGTTCATAATGACCTTTTGGTAATCGAACTGATGATTAGTGACTGTGAAGTAACACGCATACTAGTAGACACCGGCAGCTCGGTAGATCTGATATTCAAAGAAACATTAAAGAAAATGGATATCAAAGACTACCGAGATCAAATCATTTGTCAGACCGCTTATCTGGTTCACCAGTGAAACTACCATGACGGTTGGAACTATAAAGTTACCAGTGTATGTCGGAGGAATAACCAAGCTCGTTAAATTTGAAGTCATTGACAAACCGGCTATCTACAACGTGATAATGAGAACGCCATGGATTCACTCGAAGAAAGAAGTTCCGCCCACCTACCATCAGTGCGTTAAGTTTCCACCCCATACGGGATCTTTACTATGAGAGACGACCAATGAATGTCCAGGACATACTTAGTCGGTGAATGAAAACTAAGCAATGCTTCAACTTTGCACATCAGAGGACAAAACGAGCCCGATCCTACCAGACCAAAACACGATCTCATCGCACAAGTGATTCTAGACAATGAAAAACCAGAACGATGTGTTGTAGTGGGTACCGTGCTCGTCGAATTTCTTCGTCAAAATGTATCAACGTTCGCCTGGTCGATCGAGGATATGAAGGGAATAAATCCAAAGATTATTGACAACATGCTTGTGAAATAATTGGAAGCAAATGACCATGTCGGCCACTTGAGGAAGTCTTTTGAGATTCTAAATAAATACGGCATGAAGCTGAATTTTTCGAAGTGCACATTCGCGGTAAGTTCATGAGAATTATTGGGTTACATTGTCACACAAAAAGAAATTAAAGCCAACGCAAAGCAGATTGCCGCGATAATCGAGCTCCCTTCCCCAAAAATACCCACGAAGTTCAACGACTCACAGGTCAGATCGCCGCACATCCAATACGATTTCTTCAGATAAAAAAATTGGAGAATATCTAATTGGAGGAAACCCGTAGCTAAAACTCATATTAGTTCTCTAAAACAAAATTAGAGATGTCATAAATCAATCGGTAACTAAAAGCCTAAAACACATATTAGTTCTTTAAGAACAATAATCACCAAAATTTCTCTAATCAAATTTAACATGCATAGATTCAATCATAAACAGGAATTACAAAGTGGAAAATGTCAAATTAGAGGTGTTATATGGGTAAATCGCTAAGAGTACCTGGATTCTCAGAATATGCGATATGCTCCCGCTTCGTCATCGACATATGCGTCACTAGTGAAGGCTATCATCACATACGTTTCGTTCTTATATACTCTATCTCTATCTCCGTCAACGACCATCTTAGGGATCTCCTCATCCAACGAAGAATTTTTGTAATCAGACAGATTATTCAAACTCACACACTTTCTCATCGGATCAACACATCCCTAATTCGAAATAAAATTATTTTCTTTCCGCCACTGTTTTCGTTCTCCGACGAACTACCAATGGTGGCCATATAAATTGACCGTAATCTTATTTGCCCCTCCCTCTAAAAAATTAATCTGATATGCCCCTCTTATAAAAATTCTTTTCGTTTTGATTTTTTTTTAAAACCAAAAAGCATGTTAAGACATCTAAATCTTTAATGAATCTAAAAAATTACAAGTTCAACCATGATATAACCCATCCAAACCCGAACCAAGTCTGGATCCCATAACTTTCACTTTATTTATTATAAATAAAAATAAAAACCCCAAAAATCCCTAACTTTTTCACGATTCTTCTTCATAGTTCTTCTTCATCATTTCTCCTTTCTCCTCTCTTTGTCTTCCCAATCGCAGCATCGGGACATTGAGGAATCAATGGAGTAGCGAGGGATTGGCGAAGCAGGATTAGAGGCACTACTCGCGGTCGTAGCCATCATGTAACAAAAGAGGAGGAAAAAAGCAAAGAGAGAGAGAGAGGAAACGCCGGAATGAGAGAGGTAGAGAGAGAGAGAGTAACAAACGCTCGTATCTCCTCATTTTCCTCTTACTTCCTCATATTTCTGATGTGCCACGAGCTCCTCCCATCGAAATTGATCAGATTCCTACGGCTCTTCCGGTTCCAGATTTCGTCTTCGTTGGGTGATTTCTCATATCCAGTGGCTTAACGTCTCGTTAGGGATAAAAGGTTACCAAGAAACCACCTGAATATGTATCCGAGAAGAAGAACAGTTTGATTGGATCCGAGAAAAAGAACGGTTTGGTTGATTTTGCCGCTAGTTATAGTGTGGTTTTGACTAGCATGATGTTGTTTCTGGTTCATCATCATCATCGCCATTATCATCATCAAAGAGGTTGGATATAACAGAAGAATCGAAAAGCTCAGTTGATTTACCGTTATCACCATCATTAACATCATCGTCCGCAGAAGTAAGGAAGGATGTGTTAGATGATACAAGAGTTTCTGAATGGGATCGGGTTGTGACTCCCCTACTCATTTGTCTACGGATTTAAGAGCTTCAGATGGAGAGAATGAAGACGGAAATGGCAATCATGTGAAGTTCATTGTACCAAGTCAGGGTAGTGAATGTGATGAAAGCTCTTACATGTCATAGAAACCAACGGTCATCAGTTGGTTTATCTCGAGATGGTCTATGTGAAAGACGAAGTGGAGGTGACAAGAACACACGGATAAACAATTAATGAAAAACCTCAGGTATGAAATCGTCCTGCTATGGTATTCTCGCATTCTAGTTTGGAATTAGATCATAAGTCTTGTTCTTCCTCTGTTTCTTCTCTTTCCAAACTCTCAACTCTGTTTCCACTTGTCAGTCTAAAACTTAGCAGCATAATGCTGTAAAAAAACTATTTAATTTCTTGTTTACATTACAACAACAACAACAAGAAATCGTTTTCTACTGCTCTGTTTTTGTTAAACGTTACGTTTGCACTTAAATGCCCAGATGAGTATGTAACAGATGTTCACAGAAGCCACGGATCCTTAGATCCAGGAATCCTAAAGCCGAAACGGAGGTTGAGAAAAGAAGGACAAGCAAGAGAACGAAGAAATGACGTTGAATGGTTGGTTTTATAATGAATCCTAAAGCTGAAACGGAGGTTGAGAAAAGAAGGACAAGCAAGAGAAAAGAAGGACAAGCAAGAGAACAAAGAAATGACGTTGAATGGTTGGTTCTAGAATGAATGATGTTGCCTTTGTAATGGTGAACTGATGTTTTAGGTAGTAAAAGACTAGAAATGGTAAATTGATGTTTTTAGGTACTTGAAATTTTTTTTGTAATGTTGAACTCGTGTTTTATGATAAAACGATTGGTACTACTGATGTTATTAGGTACTACTGATGTTATTATGAACTACTGACTTTTTGGTAAAATATTTTAAAAATGTGTATTCAACATAAAACACATGTTTAAACAAATAATAATAAAAAATACCACATGTAATACATGCGCCGTCAAATGAATTAAAAATATTAAAATTTTACTAACGGTTATACTTAGTTTTCCAGTAGTACCGTTTTACACATAGTTGTATTTTGATAGTTTTCATGTATAATTAGTTATACCGTGTGAAAATTCTAATTTTTGTAGTAGTATTGATGAAATTGTTCCATTAAAATATATTTACTATAGTTTTGTATATTAACATGTCTGAAAACATCATGTTTGTTTGTTTGACATAACAATGAGGTTTGTATTCACACATTAACCATAGGTATAATGTAGTTTTAGTAAATAAAGATGTTTTTATATAAGGTCAGTATTTATACTCATGTCTACCCAGTGGTATCCTAGTAGAAAGTACACACAAATGTACCAATAAGTAAATGATACACAATTAACCAATAAGTACACAGAAAGCAAAAATATAAAGTACACAAAATGAATCAAACAGTTATACCTAGTTGTACCAGACAGAGAGAACACACAAAATGAATCAAATAGTTATACCTAGTTGTACCAGACATAAAGAACACCGTGTTTGTTGAGTTCTTCCTCTTTTAGGTTCGTGTGGCGGAGGCAAGCCAATTGAAACTCGTATAGGGCCAGGTACAATCCAAGTCCCTCATTATCTCCATAATCCCTTTTATTCAGTAACACCAGTTGTTTCGGTAATACTAGCTTTATCAGTAATACCAGGTATCCCAGTTATACCCGTGATTCTCACTAGTACCAATTGTCTCAGTTATACTAGTGAGTCTCACTATTACCATTTTTGATTAGTAATACATGTACATCTCATTAGTACCAGTTGCCTCAGTCATACTCCTGTAATTTCGATTTACCTCCGATTTAGTATGATTCAGCTGATACTTTACCATAAAAATCATCACATCACCCTAATAGACTTAGAAAAAATTTCAATATCCAAAAAAACATACAAAAAACAAAATTTCAAATCTACAAAAAAATCTCCAAATTGAGAAGAAACATTTATGTGTAAAATCTAACTTTAAATTTGAAGATTCAATGGTGTGAGGAAGAAGAACACTCTCCTTGCTCAGTTTTTTTTTTTTTTTTTTTTTGCCAAGAAGAAGGAGGCTAAGTGAAGAAGGAGATGTTGTCAAAAAAGTAAGGACAATTAGTTTTTTTTTTAATTAAATAGGTCGTTGAGAAATTATTAGATTATTTAATTGAGAGTTATAAAAATACCCAAATTTAACCAAACCGAATGACTTGAATTTAGCCAAATCGAATGAACTGAATTTAACCGAAATACCTAAAAATTAACCGATTTTAATCAAATTTCAAAAAAAAAAGTTCGGTTAATTTCAGTTTTGAAACTCAAAACCGAAAACCAAAATTCACTGATAGCCGAACCGAACCAAATTTATTTTTGGTTAATTTCGGTACTCTCCAAAAATATTTTGGTTAACCAATACCCAAAAAAACCAGCTTGGTTTAGTTTGGTTAACCGAAGTCGCATGCTTAGTAATACCAATTGTCTCAGTAATACCATATTTTCTAGTTATACTAGTTGGTTTTAGTAATACTAGTTGTCTCAGTAAAACCCAGAAAATATATTGGTCCACGTTTTTGGTTTAGAGATGAGAAAAAATGGATCCATAAAGAATGAATTATTATTTATTTTTAATGTTTTAATTGATTGGACAAAAATCTGAAATACTCTAATCTGTCGATACTCCTCTCTGGCATACTCTTATGTAATTTGAGATACTCCTGCCTTTAATGAAAATGTGTTATGCCGATTTTACCCTTTCTCCATTTTTTTATTAATTATAATTTTAATAATAATAATTAAAAATTCAATTTTTCGTCCAATATAATAAAAAATTGTACAACTATGTACTATTTGGTACAATTTCAGTGGTATTATTTGGTACAACTACAAAGACACGGTACAACTTAGTATTATTTGGTACAAGTGCAAAGACACGGTATAACTACAAAGACACGGTACAACTTAGTATTATTTGGTATAACTGCAATCTACATCGTACAACTAGATATTATTTTGTACAACTGCAATATACATGGTACAACTAGAAAAAATACATGGTAGAACTCAATATTATTGGTACAACTATTCATTAAAACTTTGTACCCGACCCAGATCCGTCATCGTAGTAAAACTCGAAAACGCGTCGATCTCTAGCATCGTCTCCTTCTTCTGCTTCATCTCTCTCGCCGGTGTCTTCCTGAAGAAGGATGGCCAGATTAAACGAGGGACGGTTCGAGATTTGAGAAGAGACGACGGAGAAATCAAAACCCATTTGAAATGCTTACCTTCGATCTTTGAGAAGAGACGACGGAGAAAGAAGAGACGCCGAAGAGATTGACAGTGAAGAGACGACGAAGAAAAGAGGGACGACGAAGAAAGAAGACGACGGAGAAAGAGAAAGAAGATGAAGGATGGATGCGATTTTTGCAGAGAGAACAAAAAAAAGATGGAGGATGGATGCGATTTTTGCAGAGAGAAAAAAAAAGAAAAAAGATGTCTGCGATTTTTGCAGAGAAAGAGATGTTTGATTAGAAGATTAGGTTAAAATCTGGATTGGATCCGAATGGATCATGAATTGGGTGGATATTAAGTGGTTGGATCTGTAATTTTGTTAGTTCTGCCTGGTTTTACAGTAATTTACTCATTTTTGGATTTAAAAATAAATGAAAAAGAAAATCGCGTTATAATGAAAGTTTCGGAGATTCTTAGAGCCAAAATGAGTATTGGAGATATTGATCCTAATTGATTGATGAGAGAATTTAATTTATTATGATATTTTATTGTGTTGACAAAATAATATTAAAATAATAAAAAGATAAAATAAAAAAAGAATGAGATTTCAAATAAAAGAGGATAGTTAAATTTGAGAGGAATAGATTAAACTTTTATAATTTGGGACAATTGAGCATTTGGTCCTATATAAATTGCTTTCCAATTTTTGAAACCATATATATAATAAAGAAACGAAGGTGGGTGAATTTGAGAAAAAGATAATTTATTAGAAATGATATAAGTGTCATTGCATCAATAATCTCTATTAGACAAAAAGTAAAAACCGGCTATTTTCTAAATTATGAATAGTAAATTATCTATTTCTCAAATTACTTTTATAAAAAGTGCCTATTTTCCTAAGGGTTATTAAAAGTAGATTATCTCATGGTATTCGGTTTAAATACATATACTAAATCAATCCGGTTCTGATTTATCTCGAACCGGAACCGGATCATCCATGGTTGACTCAAATCAATTACGTGGCGAATCGTGAAAGATAAGAAGAACTGTTCAAAAAAGTTTCTTCTTTTATTTTAGATCAAAATATCTGCAATCATGGACACCATTTCTGTCCTTCTTCTCTCAGAAACAGAGCTCTGAGATTTTGCATCTTCTCCGACCATCTTTTCTCACTATGGGTGCTTCATCTTCAACGGATAACAAAGAATTATCAGAGAAGCGAGAAATCGAAAGCCTTGCTGCTTCAACCGGAGCTCTTCCTTTGCTTCAACGATCTTTCTCCAAGCTCGCCGATTCTCAAACCAACACAGTTTCTTTTCAATCCTTCAAGGTATAATTCGATTTCTATTTAGGGTTAGAAAATCTGGGTTTAAAATTCGATGAATTGGATCATTAGGGTTTTAATGTTGAGTTTGATCGGAGCGAATCAGAGCTTCTGCCTCGATTTTTTGTGATTAATTTCAGCGATTTTAATTTCTTATTGTAGCAAAGTTTCTGCTTGAGTTACAATACAACTACTTCTGAAGGAGACCAAACAGTTCCAGACTCATTTCCCAGATTGTTGGAGCATTTAGGATCATCTTTAGTAGATTTGTTCTTCGTACCTGCGAAAGAAGGATTGAGTTGGGTCGAGTTTGCTAAAGGTTATGTTAAATGTTGTGGAAGAATGTCGGCGTCCATGTCTTTCAACACTTTGTTGAGAGTGTATTATGTGACAGCTAAAAATGCAGGCTTTTCTCCGAAGCTTGAGTTTGAATCTGATGAAGCTGATTGTAAGATTAACGGGTCGATTTCAACAATTGATTTGGTTATGTTTCTATGGATGTGTTGGACAATGTCGTGGGATGGTCGGACCACTAAATCCGCTGAAAGTAAAGGGTGTCTGTTTCTTCCGGATGTAAGTCACTTGATTCTATCAGCCCTTGTGTCGTGCACTGAATCTGGAAACAGTTTGGATGTTTGGGATTCTGATGTTTCTGGATTAGAACTCGAACTTCCTGTCGGGAAATTCCTCACGTGGGCTTTGACAACAATTCCAAACCTCACTGAGTGCCTTGCTCACTTTTGTAATTCGAGACTTCAACATTCTTTAAATGTAGAGGTATTCTTTCGACTTGCTGCTTTGCATTTAACCGAAAAGGTGTTTGTTTCTTTAAAGAGGATTTCTTAATACCATTGTTTGTGTGGTTACATAGAAAACTGTATCGAGTTATAAAAGAAAGCGGAGACATTTGAAGTTTGGATTTATGAACTGCAGGATGGATCTGGACCTTCAAAGTCAATTGATGGAGAAGATTCTGCGTCCAAGACATGCGAAAACACCCTTCTAACATGTGGAAGGGCATGGGCGATTTCTTTGACGTGCAAAAATACAATAAGCGAGGAGATTTTAAGCTCATGCTTTCCCTGCAACAGCGATGAAACCAATGAAAATCTTCTTTACCGGTATCCCACTGTCGTACTTCTGGGCAACTTGTTGACTTATCTTTCAAGTGTTTGGTTTTGAATTTGATTGAAAATTGTCATTCATGTGTACATCTGTTTGGTTCTTGGACATTCTGTCTCTACACTGTATTTAATTCATCTCTCTTTCAGCTCATGCCATCACGGGAAAGGCATGAATCGACTGTGGTCCAACGTCGAAGGGTATCATGCTCCAATACTAGTGATAGTTTCTGCAAGCTGTGGGGTCGATCACGAGGGTACTTCGAGCGAGAGGAAGTGGGTCATTGGTGCAATCTTGCAGCAAGGTTTTGAGAACAGAGATACATTTTACGGAAGCTCTGGGATTTTGTTCTCCATTAGTCCAGTCTTTCACGCATTCTCTTCTTCCGGTACTGCACAAATCTAAATTTTCTTCTGCGCACTCAGTTTTGCATTAGTCCAGTCTTTTATGTTCTTTTGTTCATCTTCAGGCAAGGAGAAAAACTTTGCATATAGCCATATGCATCCCTCTGGTAGAGTCTACGATGCAAACCCCAAGCCTGTTGGAATTGGATTCGGGGGAACACTTGGAAACGAGAGAATTTTCATTGACGAAGACTTTGCTAAAATCACAATCCGTCATCATGCAGTTGATAAAACTTATCAGCCAGGCTCGCTTTTCCCAGACCAGGTAAAACCGAAGCATCAAAATTTCAGGCATTTCAAGTTATAATTATGGCATTATGAAGGCGCATAACACTTGGTCTATATATATGTCAAATATTGTGCTCTTGGATCTTTATAACATCTCTTGTTGTACATTATTGCTTCAGGGTTATCTACCCGTAGAGGCATTAGTTTTAGATGTTGAAGCATGGCCATTAGGTGGAAAAGCGGCCAAGGAAATTCAAGAGACATACAAGAAAAGAGAAGAGCTTTTCACTGGCCAACGTCGAAAGGTAAAAACCCAAAAAGTATAAGATCTGTTATGCAATGCACAGATGTTCCAAATTTGACAGCTTGGGTTGTTTATCTGCAGATCGACTTGAAGACGTTTACGAACTGGGAAGATTCACCTGAAAAAATGATGATGGATATGATGGGTAATCCAAATGCTCCTAGAAAGGAAGAGAGGTAAAGGAATGAAGGACATGGACTGGTTTGAATATGTATAAACATATACGTTTTTAATGGAGATTTTTGTCTTGTAAAATATACAATTCAAGAAACTCATTTGCTGTTTATGAGCTCTTGTATTCAATGTGTAAGTCAATGTATACTATTGTTGCCAAAACTCAAACCAGAGTGTTGATTTGATATTTGCCCATAACAATGGTTTTTATTCCCAGAGCTTCCATACAATGTGTCATGGTTTCTGATCAAAAGTTCATCAATTTCT
This sequence comes from Pseudoturritis turrita, assembly GCA_900406555.1. Classification (NCBI taxonomy): domain Eukaryota; kingdom Viridiplantae; phylum Streptophyta; class Magnoliopsida; order Brassicales; family Brassicaceae; genus Pseudoturritis; species Pseudoturritis turrita. The sequence continues at coordinate 733,844 of OVBL01000514.1, forward strand.
GGTTCACATAAGAAGGAAACAATACAAACCTATCTGTCCAAAACCCTAAGCTTGAGAAGCATATCGAGTTGCGTACCGAGTACAATCTTACATTCCCAAAGCTAGTCAATTCAACGAGATTACACCAAGAGATCTCAATTACGCGAGCAACATTACTTCTTGTCTTCTGCTTTTCTCGGCTGCAAAACATTGAAAACCAAGACACAAAGGTCAGATACTCTCGATCTAGCATTACGCAGAGGGAAAATGCTCAAAATGTTAAATGTTTTGGACATGTATTTGTTCAAAGTTTTCTCCTTTTAAGATTAAGATGAGAAAATGAAATGTGCAATGAGACATACCTTAACACCAGCAGCCTCTTGATGAAGCTCTTCATCAGGGATGATTACAGGCCACTGTTCTCCCGCTTCACGGAACATTTGCTCTGTCTCGAGATACTGACCTTTATCGAGAATCATCTTCCTAATCGACTGAGCCGAAGTTGCCGCTGCATCAAAAGCTTCTTCAACACCATTGACAAACGTGACTGTGATCTGAGGCGGCTGCTCATCGGTTCTGCGTTTCACCATAATCTGACAATTCGGATTCGATTCTTTGGCTTTCCTTGCATTGCATTGAGCTAAGAATTCGACACAAGACGCAAGTCTTGGATCCAATGTGTTGAACTCAATTCTTACTTTTGATAGAAACTTCAACATCCTCTTAAGCTTTTCTACTCTTCTAAACAATTTCAACATAAATCAGCCATTAACCAAAGACGAAGAAATATAAAATCACTGAGGACCAAAAATAGATCGTTTACTCATACAGATTATCAGAGAATTTCGAAAAGCCCTAATTTCTACAAATTCCGCCATGAAATACACGCATAATCAAAACGAAGCAAAAGCGAAATGATGCAAAATTTTCCGAAACTTCATCTTCGGATAAAAAAATCACACATCGTAAGGAAAATACAGAGATCTGAAGATGATTTTCTACCGGAATCTGAGCATTATTCAAAAGGAAAACCTAATAAGATTCCATCACATAGAGAAAATGAATCATAACACGCATTTTATCGAAAGAAAGGTTTCGAAATCTCTGATTTACCGGTGGACGGAAGCTCTCTCCGGTTTCGATTGTCCGGCGATTAAAACTTCGGGAATTGAAGAAGAAGAGATGCAGGTGAAGACTGAAGAAAGGGTTTCTGCTGTGGTAAATGACGATAGTACCCTTACTCTTTATTCAATTCGGTTAGGTTCGATTTTAGCCTGATTCGGTTTGTGATGGAGCCAAATGGAACTTTAGAGGATGTTATTTTTGCGCTGTGTATTTTAGTTGATTTGTAAATTCTATAGGATTTAGAAATTTTTAGAAATTCTTAAATTTTTTATCAAATTTGAGTATTTGTATTTTTAATTTGGAACCAATAACACAAGATTTAAACTTGAATTTTAAAATCATAGAACCAATAATACTGGATTTGATCTTTATTTTCAAATCCATTAAAATACACAAACCAATAACCCCACTTAATTTCTCTTACCATGATTATTTTCGAACTGAAATATTTAAATCAGAACTGATTAAATCCGATAGATGTATGCTAATATCTGTTGGATCTTTTGCAAAATTTAAGTTTTACTGCTCCATTATTGAAAAATAATTTTTAATTATTAACAAAATTTCAACTTAACATTTTTCCAAGCGATATGTGCTAAGTGGATGATAATCCACCGTCTAACGCCTAAAATATCTAATTAGGATGAAATATATTAATATGTTTACGCGATCTAGACATTTACAAAATAAACCAATATATATTAATATAATTTTAATATATAGTATAACAAATGCAATACCATTTATAAATAATATATTTTGGTGAAAAAATACAATGTAGGTGGGCTAGGCGATTTACATTGTATTTTTTCACCAAAATTACTAAATCTTATTTTTCCGTTAAAAATGCGGAATCGTGATTTCGACAGAAAACACGATTTTGACGTTAAATCGAGTTTCCACAAATTTTTCAGAAAAATGGAAGTCGGCAAATTTTGGAGAAAAATATGATTCTACGTTTTTAGGAGAAAACGTGATTCGTGATTTTGGCAGAAAAATGGAATTATGCAAATGTTGGCGGGAAAACGCAATTTCGAAATTTTTGCAGTAGAACATAATTTTATGATTTTGTGATGTAGGAACAAGACTAGTTGTTCTAACACGAGATAAAGGGTGGTGAATCTCCAACTAGTCGTACGACACTCTTTGATGAATCAAGTGGATGGACGATAGATTGAAGGTTACTGCGGGATCGAGAGACGCCACACAGTCTATGGAATGAGCTGTGATAAGTCTAGACACTCAAGCTTCAGAGGATTCGCACACAAAGAAGACAAGAGGCGACTGCTGCTTTTTTTGACAGAAAACTCATTTTTTGCATTAGGTAAAAAGTCGTGTCTTACAACTGGTGCAGGAGAACCTTATTAATAGATTCTTCAGCTAGCCCTAAGGCCAAAAATAATAAAGAAAAAGTTACAGGTCGAAATAATAAAAAGACAAAACACAAAACAGAAAAGTTCAAAAACAAAAAGAAAAACTCGTAATCTAGAAAAGGAAACTTCTACCTCTTTCTTACAGACTTGTAGCTCTTGCTGAGGTTCGAACTGAGGTGCTTTGATCTGTTAAATATCACTGAGATACTCTGATTTACCTGCACAAATTTGAAATAAATTAAAGAGACCTTCTTTGCGTGTGAATTGGCCAGTTTTGAAGATGAAGTGTTTAAGGCTGGTACTGGTCTGTTCAGCTTGAATTCTTTTAGGCATTCTTCCTCTTGAATTCCCTTGAAGTCGAAAGGGTTGAGATCTTCAAGTGTTCCCACATGCTTAGCTTCAGAATTCTCTTCTTGCTTCATTTGTTCTCTATCGGTAGATTGGCTTGTTCTCGCGATATCTTGAAACTCTGATGTGATCTCAATGAGATCTTGATGCTCTGAGCTCCATTTTCTGCCAAGTAAACAAACTTACATTGGTTGGATTGAGGTTGAGCTTCCTTGAAACTCAAACGTGCAAGGTATTCCATGAGGCCTAAATAGGGTGCATCTGAGCTTTCCAGAATGTTGTTAATGTATGCATCATCATCTTCATATTGAGTTAAGCTTGTATTCATGTCCTCATCATTTTGACGGAAAACAATAGAATCCCATTTTTGGTCAATGGTGAACTTCGTTTTACTATCTCCTTTTGCTGTAAAGTTGAGATCTCCATCTAGAACCACAATGGCTTTACCTTATCCAATGTGTCTTTTAATTAAATGATAAATCACCAGTCTTTTATGAAGATTTGAAGACTTTGCAGCGATTCTGAAATCCTACTTGCATTCTCCTCTTGTTGTAGGATAAGAATCATCATCAAAAATCCTAATGGATTCATCTTTCTCACCGTCTAAAACATGTTCCTTGAGCATATGGTTCATCTCTGGTTTCTTTTGTCTCTTGCAAAGAGGTTTACGATAAGCTACTGGCCTTTTGTGTCTCACCTTATGGAACACCTTCTTGCTTTCTTCCTATAAACACAAGCCTCATTTTCCATCTCAAAACCATCATAACAATATGAAAATCATCCTTCAGCTACATGGCTTAGTTTTGGTCCATTATGCATTGCTTTGGATTCTTCGCTTATTGTTGTAGACGAATAGACTACAATACCATTTTCAGGACATGCATCAAAGCATTCTTCAGCATCATTATCACAAATTAAAATAATATCATGGTACCGAGTTTCTTGTGCTTCATGGATCTCTTCCGGCGGATCTTCAAATTTTGAAACTCATTTGGATGTCTAGAGATTCGACATGAGCATTGAGTACCTCGATACTCTTTTGTAGCTCTTCAATCTTCCATTCATGGGAGTCAAAGGTGATGTCTATATCATGATTAATCTCGTTAACACCAACTTGATTTCGCTCCATATTAATCATAAGCCGTCTTTGCTTGTGTTCAAACTCGTCAATTTTGAACATCCCTTTGAATTCAGCGTCTTTCTCATCTATATTGGCTTGGGATTCTTTCCCAGTTGCTCTCAAGGATTCCGGTTCTTGGTTCCATACGTGTAATAGTAATTCTCCAACACTAATTTCCATTGAAAGTGGATCATTTAATTTGTCTTCATAGAAGTGTTGAGAAACACTAATGGAATTGCTATCATAACCAAATGCTGGTGTTGATGGTTGGCCATGTATGTCGAAACTCTTTGGTGATATGTGAGGCGAAAAGACCGCTCTAAAACTATAATCTCCTTGCTAGAAAGTCTACTAGAATTTGCAAGTGCATAACAAATCGATTGTAGTACTTGAGAAATCGATGCCACAGAGACTTTGAATGCACAATACTAATCCATAAATAAGAATAAAAGTAAAACATATTTTTATTGATTTTTTATGCAAATAATAAAAGCAATTAATTAAAAGCGATGTAAGCAATAAGATTAAAGCGTTGGGTTTTCAGGAATTTCTCAGGGATTCATAGTTCGAATTATTCAGGACTAACTCCTAGAGGCAATTGCACCGTTTTTCTTTCGTTTTAGAACTCAAATAAGTGTGATAAGATTAAGCCACTCTCATGGCGATAATTATCTATGTCTAAATTATCCTATTAATCAACTCTCACAGTCAATAACATAGGTAAACATGAAAATATAATCAAGTTCAATTGTTCATCTAACTCAGTAATTCAACTCTCGCAGGTTAAAGTGCTAGACCCATCAAACATTAGATCAGAACAATAACTCAAGTAGTGTCCAAGCCGTAATCATTCTAAAATTAATTCCTAGATGATCAATAAATGAACATGCAATAATATTAGATCCAGATGAAAAATTACTCTAACTTATCAAGAGCGCCACTCTAATTGTTAAACCCTATCTATCGAACCATGAAATTGCCCTTTAAAATCTCTTATTACTAACAATAGAACTACTCAAACATGACAAAGTAATTCAAAACAAAAGCAATATATAAACTCATAATCAATAAGAACAGTAGCAAAGGGTTCAGAAAACTTCTCTATGGAGATATAAAGAGGTGAGATGTTCTCCCTTACCGAACAACAATAAAAGAAACTAAAAACTTTGGTAAAGATGAAGAACTTTGAAGAATGGTGAAAAGCTGTTTAATTTTGTGGCTGTTGATGTCTTTTTATAGTGTAGGTGTAACACCCCTGAACCAATCTATACCCAAATGGCCCGGAGATATCACAATATGATATGTGCAGACGGTCCAACCCAAGTTCCAGAACGAATCCAGAACCTATGTCAATCCATCCACGGTATCATTCCTCTTGACTATAGCCTAAGAATTTTCAACCCGTACTATGATCTTGAGTTGTTTTAGTCTGGACAAGACTAATATCATTGAACACTCGCCATTTTTAAGAAAACATTTCTTACATTAACATTAACCGAGAAAACATTACAAAACATATAGGTCCGGACGAGGCCTAATGCCAAAAGAGTAGTACATACTATATACACAAAACCAGATTTTACAAAAAGACATCAAAACTACTCCGATTGTCCTAACGTTTTGATCTCCCCTAAGGTTTTCCTCTACTGGTTACCTGCAAGAAAGAGAGGGGTGAGTATTCTAGCAATACTCAGTGAGTTCGGCCCACTAAACATGCACTAATTCCCATCCCAACCCCAAATATAACAATCATCAACCAATCATGCAAATTAAGCAATCAATCAAAGTGTGCATATGCGGAAGCTATAACCTAAACAAAACACTAACATGAATGCAACACCAAAACATGTCTAACACAACCTAGGGCCCTTGCGTATCGGATACTTCCTTCTAGTTTGAGAGAACACTTGCACTTGGTAGTCACAAAGACACCCAAGCCGCAAAATATCTCTATCCGAGTCCATAACGAGACTGAACATCATGCCACACCGTCGTGCAACACTTGGCCATAGGTGATCAACCATTAACGTACCAAGTCTTCTTACCTTCATGTAAGAGATCCTGAAAGCACCGAGTACGCCCACACTACATGCATATGGCCGTGGGGTATTAACTAACCATGCCAAAATCACAACTAAACACAATACGCGCAAATACTAGAACATGCAATAAAATCTCTAGCAATATTAAACATGCATGCAACAATCACAACAAGCAAAATACTTAGTGAAATTTAATAAATATTCTGGTAAACCTCAAGCAAAATTCAATCAGTACGATTATACGCAAAGCGCATAACCGCCTCATGCAACAAACTCCCAACTCACCAATTTTCCTCAGAGTTTCCTAGACCAAAGCTCCAACACGAACCGGTCCTACTTTCTGGTGGTCTCAATCAACCTGGGCTAAGGATAAAACTAAGTTTAAAAAGAATTATTTTGTTCAGATATGAGAAGAACCTAACTGAATCTACTACTTACCGACTGGAATTCTATATTGGATCACGATTAAGCACCAACCGGACTGGAAACTCGACTTACGGTGTGGATCTGGATCGATTTGGGCAGCAATTCGGTAAAGATCTCAATCTAAGCTCGGTCTGGACTAGTTTTGGCAGCGATTTGGTATGAATTTTGGGTCTGAATAAATCTTAAGGGGTGGGTTCTATATATAAGCAAAAATTAGATTTGCATGCCAAGCCAAATGTCATCGTCTACTGACATTTGTCCACGCATCTTGACAAATGGCGAGCATGTTGTGACAAATGGCAAAAAGAGCCTATAACCTGACACATGTCCCACTTCGGCCACAGACTAATCGCAGAGCAACACCTCACTCGATCCATGATGAAAACTGCATCTTACCGCTGATCTGATAAATCCTCGACCACTAGGTCATATGGCTTCGACCCACGAGTCACAAAACTCGACCAACTAATAGCTTTTCGACCACTGGGTCATACTTCTCCGACCCACGGGTTATAAAACTCGACAAACCAAAATTTTCTCAACACAAATTAGATTTTTCTCGACTTAAACTCCTTTCTAAGTCTTCTTAACCCTTTCCAACTCTCATTGCCTTGATTTCCAACTTGATTTAATTGGTTCGAACAATTTAATTTTTGGTCTTGTTTCTAGTTCTTGACGGGGTTATTACATTCTTCCCCCTTAAGTCTTCGACTGCTCCTTATGTCTTGTTTGTTCCTGGTCTTCTGCTAGTCTCCTTTTGGTTCTTTGATTCCGCTCTTCGTTGCTTCACGTCGTCTTTGCCTTAACCGTCTCCACATGCCACCAGTGGTTTGGGTAATAGGCCAAGAAAGTTTGCTTCTAGGTTCTATGGTTTCCTAATACTCATACTTTTTCACTAAGGTTTTGGGTCTCCGGTTAGACTTAAATAAATTTTCCTAGCACTCTAGGCTACCTTTGCACATACGGTTTCATTTCTACTGCTAAACACTATACCTGCTGGGACACATAACAAAGTTACTAATATCATGCAAATTTAAATACATATGCAAATCATACTCATCAAAGCAAGCAAGCAAACAATCAATCATTCAATCATGCCATCACTTGATTCACTTCATTATAGAGAGTTAGCACCCAAACGTACCTTAAACGGAACTTTTTGGAGGTCTTGGATGTTATAAACTCTAACCCTAGGTTATAAACACTTTCTACTGATGCTTGCTGCTTTTAACAAAGGTTCTTCTTTTTGTGGGGCCGGTGGGGGATGATTTGCCGTTAGTGCTGCTACCGCTGGATGAGAAGTCGGGCACGTTTTCACGTAGTGTCCTTTCTCGCCACAAAAGAAACAAGTAATGTGAGCTGCACCGATGGCTGGTTTGAACTATTGTTTCAACAATTCCGAGAGATTTGTCCTACTTGCCCACACGAATAACACACTGGTCCAGAGTCCTTTGATGTTTCACTTGGATTCTCCTAATGAATTTGATCTCATCCCCGTTTATTTGATTTCCCTTGTCAAACTGGTTGCATTGCTTTCTGACTTTGCTGAGAACTTTCCTTCCCATTATTATCACTTCGACCTCGAGATGCAGCTTCCCTTTCTACAATTAAACTTTCTTTTACTCCCACAGCTCGCTCAATCAGCGTATACAAATTGGTGTGTACGACTGCCTGGAGTATGTACCAATCTCTGGTCGCAATCCCCTTAGAAATTTTCGAATAAGAGAATACTCATCTCCTTGGCCATAAGAAACATATTTCCTAAGTCTGGTGAACCCGACTTCATATTCTCTTACACCTTCATTCCCTTGTACCAGATCCAAAAAGTCCATTTCCATCCAGTCCCGAGCCTCTGGTGGAAAGTACTTTCTTTCAAATTCTTTTCGGAACCCCACCCATGTTGATACTTGGTTTCCATACATTCTTTCCACGCCATTCCACCATCCTAGTGCTTATTCTTCAAAGTAGTACACATCTACGTCCTTTTTGAATCTTTCTTGACACCGGGTTACCGCAAAATTCTTGTTAAGATTTTGTAACTATGCATCCGCCTTGCTAATGTCGGCACCTCCCTTGAAGTAGTATGTACCCAAGGCCTTCATCATCATTATGATCTTGAGAAAGTCGGGTGGTGGATTGACATTCTGACTAACATTGTTCGGCGCTTGTTATTGTAGCATATGTGTAAACATGTCTCTAAGTAGAGTTAAGTTTGGATCAATCCCTGGACTTACTGGTTGATCCAAATGATTTGCTGCAGCCGGTCCTTGATACACATTCTGAGGTACAAACTGCCTGTAGTGACTTTGTATAGAGCCGACTGGTTTCCAAGTAACATATGTGGGTTCACTTAGAGTTGGCGGAAAAGATCCATCATACGTTTCTGACCAATATGGTTCACCATACTCTGCTCCGCCCACTACCTGTAACCAATTTACATTCTGTTCAGACCCATTATTTTCTGATGAAGAACCCCACCGTCCACTCCCGCCTAATCCTTGATTAGACATCTGCATCGAACAATGAGGTAAGTTCTAATCCAAACAGCCAAATGCACGGAATGTATCAGATTAATCTAAGTGTCTTTTTGCGATCCATTTTGACTCGATAAAATATTTGAAAATGCGAGTCCCATGAGCATGATCAAAACCATACTCTGATACCACCTTTTGTAACACCCCTAAACCAATCTATACCCAGATAGCCCATAACTGTCACAATATGATATCTGCAGACGGTCCAACCCAAGTTCCAGAACAAATCCAGAACCTATGTCAATCCATCCACGATATCATTCCTCTTGATCATAGCCTAAGGCTTTTCAACCCGTACTATGATCTTCAGTTGTGTTAGTCTGTAAAAGACTAATATCATTGAACACTCACCATTTTTAAAAAAATATTTCTTACATTGACATTATACGAGAAAACATTACAAAACATATAGGTCCGGACGAGGCCTAACGCCAAAGGAGTAGTACATACTATATACACAAAACCAGATTTTACAAAAAGACATCAAAACTACTCTGATGGTCCTAACGTTCCGATCTCCCCTAAGGTTTCCCTCTACTCAGTAAGTTTGGCCCACTAAACATGCATTAATTCTCATCCCAACCCTAAATATAACAATCATTAAGCAATCATGCAAATTAAGCAATCAATCAAAGTGTGCATATGTGGAAGCTATAACCTAAACAAAACACTAACATGAATGCAACATCAAAACATGTCTAACACAACCTAGGGCCCTTGCGGATCGGATACTTCCTTCCAGTTCGAGAGAACACTTGCACTTGGTAGTCACAAAGACACCCAAGCCGTAAAACATCTCTATCCGAGTCCATAATGAGACTGAACATCGTGCCACACCGTCGTGCAACACTTGGCCATAGGTGATCAACCAACGTACCAAGTCTTCTTACCTTCATGTAAGGGATCCTGAAAGCACCGAATATGTCCACACTACATGCATATGGCCGTGGGGTATTAACCAACTACGCCAAAACCAAAAGCATGTTCTTTAGTAACGGTCTATCGGTTGCAGCAACAATTTCCTCCCAGAGAAGCTTCCTTTCTTGCTCAAAGTTCGATCCATACGCAAAAGAAGCAGCCAGCTCCGAAGAATACCCTGACAACTTGATAAAACACGACATCATATGGAGAGATTTAGAAATGACTGTAATGCGAACAGTTAGGTGCCAAAGGATTCAATTTTTTCCCAAAACAGAAAACTCGTAGTTGATAGCAAAAGACCATCCCTGGAATGATTGGTTGATAATAGTTTGAGCTTTCTCTGACTTCACATGAGTCTCAATAAGACTCCCAAAAAAAGGCTGGTTAAGCTTCATCCAGTTCGTAAAACTTTTTATTTTTATTTTATTGTTAAACCCCCTTATATTCCAACAAAAAATATCCATAAAACGAGGGATTAGAGTTTTAAAGGGTCTCCTGCCCTAGCTCTTAAAGTTGACTGCCTAAGTTGATGTTTGCTAACAACCTGAAGGAACTAATCGCTTGTACCTTTTGGATTATCCTCTTCACCAGAAATGATCTCTATTGAAGATTCCGAGGCTGGTTCCAAGCCTGAGTCGGAGATAGGTGACACAGACTTTGAACATTAGGCAGTAGAGAAAAAAGTTATATGAACCTGAACCAAGTGGAGAAGTAAAGAGGTAAGAGTCACCTACCCGAGATGAATGGGAAGGCTGATTTGAAGAGTGATGAACCATCCCAACAAGCTTACTTCTGAGGAGAAGTTGAATATCTTTGATTAACTGTGATGAGGTTCTTGAGACAGCGAAATTGAGCCTTGTATTTCTTTCCTTCCATATAGTGTAAACAAATGTTTGGAAGATGAGTTTGTATATCGTATTGAGTTTTAATGTCTAAGATGTCAATCTTATCCACCTCACCATGTACATACGCCGCAGGAAGAGATAAAATCGGATGAGAGAAGAATCCAAACCATACCTTAGATGATACTATGCAATAAAAAATAGGCGAGTTTTTGTTTCATTTCCTAAGGTACAAAGGAGAGAGCTGCTAAGGATATTATGACCATATCCTCTAAGTTTTTCTCGTGTTGGGAGTCTATCACGAAAATAACCCATAGCATGAAGGCGTGCTTAGAATCATTTGCCTAAAACAAATAGATTTTGTACCAGGAACAGACGGAGGCTAAGGATTAAAAGACAACCAATTCTTTGAAGTTGAAAAAAATCCTGGAGATTCGTTGTAGGAGTTACGCCAGAGGAAGAAGTCATCATATGTTGGTGAAAATTCAAGAGGAGAAGGAGGGATACAAGCTCTTAAAAGGGTCATTACTAGATGTCTTTCATGCGGAAGAAGCCATTTTCCATTAGCAACCACTTGATTCACTGTAGATACAGAAGAAAATCCTAAGATTGTAGGACTATTTGATCTGGTCAAGTCAATTAACGGGTCTAAAATTGGTCCAATCATCATGCCAAAATAGTGTTTTAGAACCATATCTCAGTTGACAAGAGAGGAATGGTTTGGCTAGCGGTCGGAGTTTTGAAATCTACTTGAGTGTTGGAAATATATTTCCTAGAATAGTCGGACTTATATAATAGCTTTCTCAATCCAAGAAACTCATACTGAACCACTGATGGAGCGGAAACAACGATAAACAGCTCAACCAATGGATTCAAATGAATCGATTGGGACCTGCCAGCTCAACCAAGAGATTCAATGGAATCCTCGCTTGGGACATGCTTCTTGAACTCGTTGAGATCTCTCAAGATCTACCGAAAACAAGGGATAGAGAATAATCTCCCTCAAAAACAAAAACTCTTCTTTTATAAATTCAACAACTTCATAATACAATAAGCCTAAGAGGCTATATATAATAAAATCCAAAAGCCTAGAAAACCCTAATCCTAATTAGAATAGGAAATATAACAAAATACATAAAATAAAAATAATACATATTAATCATGATAATAATTCTAATTATGCGCTGCATCAGGTCACGCTGGCCAAGAAAGATTCGTCCTCGAATCTTCAGTCGCTTTCTTGGAACCAAATAGATCTTCTTAGACTGATCTTTATATCGCTTCTTCAAGGGAATAAGATGTAGATCCAAAAACTTCAGATAATGCACGATGTTCGCACAGAACAGATACTGCAAGAGATTTGCACGAATTTCGTTCTTCACAGAATTTGCAGAAATCTTGTGATACCCGAAATTTGCATGAACCGGATTTTTCTCGAATTCTACACGCCTTCTGTACGAATCTGACTATGTCCAGATTTTGCACAGATCTGACTCCGCCCGGATTTTGCACAGATCTGATTCCGCCCGGCGTTTGCACGAACTAGATTCTCAAAAGCATCATCTCTGTAGATCTCTCGACAAAAGGACTCTCGACATGGTATGCTCTCTCGACAAAAGGACTTTCGTCCTCAAAAGGATAGATGTTGCCACTCAACATGACATCCAGAATCGGTCTCTGATTAAGAAATCAAAGAGACGCAGCTCTGATACCAACTGATGGAGCGGAAGCAACGATAAACAGCTCAACCAATGGATTCAAATGAATCGATTGGGACCTGCCAGCTCAACCAAGAGATTCAATGGAATCCTCGCTTGGGATCTGCTTTTTGTGTTCGGTAGATCTTGAAAGATCTACCGAACACAAGGGATAGAGAATAATCTCCCTCAAAAGCAAAAGCTCTTCTTTTATAAATTCAACAACTTCATAATACAATAAGCCTAAGAGGATATATATATAAGAAAACTCAAAAGCCTAGAAAATCATAATCCTAATTAGAATATGAAATATAACAAAATACATAAAATAGAAATAATACATAATAATCATAATAGTAATTCCAATTATGCGCTGCATCAACCACTTCCAGCAAATTAAAGCCAAATGAATTTAAGTCCAATGACTGTATTTGATGATTGTAGCTTCCTCAGCCTAAAACCTCCTCATTCATTTGGCGTACAACCGAGTCCCAAGCTATTTTTGCTCTTCTAGATCTGTTTGGAGCTCAACTTCAAAGGAAGGAGCAGTAAATCTTATCCAAAGCCTCCAAGCTGCATTTTGAGATTGGGAATACCGCATCCCAAAAATTGAGTATGCTGAAGAGAACCACAACTCAAAACTGATCCGGTGTTATCTTTTGTTCTATATATATCTTCACTACAAGAAAACATCGCCGCATATTCGGACAAAGATTGTTTTGTCGGAAGCCGAGCCTCGGAAATCATGATTCGTCAGAGAATTCTCCGAAACTTTCCGACGACATTCCCATTCTAAAAAATCGTCGGTATTTTTTAGTTGTCGGAGCTTTCCGACGACATGCCGATGTCAGTGTCTATCAAAAATAAATCTCGGAAATGCGTCGGTATTTTCCGAAAAATTTCCGAGAAACATATTTTTATTAAATAATAATATTATAGACTTTGTCGGAAATTTCATCGGAAAATTACCGACAATGTAGGAAAAAAATCTCAGAATGTCGTTGGAATCTATGTTTATCGGCAATTTTTCGGAAAAGTTATGTGAATTTTTCTGACAATGAAAAAAATTATGGGTCCGAGGAAATTCCTAGGAATGTTGCATTTTTAAAAAAAATCTTTAAAAACTCGTAATTTAAAATTAAAACGAAAACAAAAATGAAATAACATTTGAAATTAAAATACAAAATTTAAATGTCTTACAACGCATAAATAGTAAATAACATGAAAAAGCAAGTAACTAAAATATAATTGAAGCTAACTTTCTCATCTTCTGTAGAGGTTCCGGTTTGTGTTGCGGCTCTTGAAGGCGAGATGTGAGCGAGAAACCATTCGCTCATAACACTACTCCAGTAGACTGCATCTTGTACTTGAATGGCCATAAGCGCAATTTTTTAATTAGCCTATTCAAGTTGTTGTTGTGTCTCAAGATACTTCTTTTTATATTGGGACGCATCATCTGCATAACTTGGGCCGGCCTCATCATCAATTTCAATTGAGCCATAGCCGAAACTTCATCCCCTCTTAATTGGAACTTCCTACAATATTTATTAATATCGTTATTAAAATATACAGTTTTATATAACACTATAAAAAAACTTGTATCGATCGGAATATTGCATCCTTGTCAGCTTGAGTGAGCCGGATATCACCGCAAGTTTCTTGACCTTGCATCATCTGGGTAAGCTGCTCTTCCTCCAATTCTCTGCAACTTCGAGCAATTGCCTCGGCATTTTTGTCGACGAAAACTCGTCGGACTTATGTTTATGGGTCTCTTCCATAAATGTGACCATATCCGGAAGTTCACCCGTTTCCTCATTTCGCTACATAATTTTATGTTTAGTAAGCGAGAATACATAATTTTAAAAATAATTAAATTCGGATTTCTATTGTTTAGGCATTGAATTGCAAGTGTGCTTTGCCATTCCATAACCGTCGCGATCGTTGTTCCAGTTTTTGGAGTTCTTCTTGCTCCGACCATCATTGCCTAATACGTGATAAGCACGTTCCACACAATATCCAATATCCATGGGAAGGTATTTGCACAAATTCCTAGAGTTGGTGTACGAATAAGTCGAAAATTCATCTGACTTGTCAAATGACTCAGCATCCAAGTCAGCACATTTAACGGATAAACAAACACCGTAACCTGTTAGATATGTGTACGCCTAGTTTTAAAAGTTTGGGTAAGATAATTTAAATATTATTGAGTTTGGATATATTTAACCAGTCTCTCACATTGTAAACATGAGTTTGGGTGTACTATGTTATATAATTTAAAATCTATTGATTCATTTGTAATATCATTTCAAAATTTTAAGTGAATATTAAATTAAAATCTATGTTATACGTAGGTGCTAATCTAATATTAAAAAAAAACTGCTGAAACTTTTGTAGAACGGTGTATGTTTTTTTTCCGTATGTATCACCTTTTTCATCCTTTTATCGAGATAGAAAATTATGCCGAAATGCGATTGTGCTACATAAATCGCGTAATCAGAGTTAATCAGCATCATTTCATAATCATGATTTTGTAAGAAAAATCATTTTGGTATTTCCCTACCGCTTGATCTATTGCTATAATTCTAAGCCTAAATTTTTCTTATAACGCGTAATCAGAGTTAATCAGCATCATTTCATAATTATGATTTTGTAAGAAAAATCATTTTGGTATTTCCCTACCCCTTGCTCTATTGCTATAATTCTAAGCCTAAATTTTTCTTATAACACGCGGTGGTGTGTCTATATAGACTATAGTCATGCAAATCGTTAGAATTAATTAATAGAAAATGAACGATAGACTTGTTAAACATTTCAACTGCCACTTTGAAAGATGCTGAATACAAATGTGTTAGAACTCGTTTTTGATGAAATGGTTTAAAACCATTTTTCGATGTATTTTTTGGTGGAGATATTCATCAGAATGACCGGATTTTAGGCATGATAGAATCGTCGCCGTAAACACTATAACCTAGTGTATTTACTTATCAAAATTGAAGTTGATTTGAATGAAAAATGAATATCCAAAGTTGATGACTTGAAAACTTGTAAAGCTTCAAAAATTGACTAAGTGTTAAAACTAACAAATATCCCACATTGGAATTTTGGATATAAAATTCTTAAGTATATAAAGTGGACAACTTATAACAAAGTTCAAAACCTTAGATACACTTTAGTGTATTGGAGAAAGGAGATTCTCGAACCAGACTTCGATTTTGGGCTTCGAGTATTTTGGCGAATGGACCATTATTCTTTTGGACTAAATTCTTCTGAATTTTATTATTGACTAAAAAAAAGAAAAAAAAAAATATCTCCTCTTTGATTGAATTTTGGTAACGACAAATCAAAAATTGAATTCAAAACCTTATTATGAGAATCAATTCTCATAAACTCCAGTGACTCCACTTTATAACAATTATTACAAAAAACGTTATGTTTGGTTTATAAAAACAAACCATGCTCCTCTCATTTTTTTTTGTCTAAGAATATAACACAGAAAAAGCGTTCGTTAGATTCTATTCTTGAGTTGTGCAAAACAGAATCGATTGCAGTTGTATCCGAGGATTCGGAACGCCACACAACCGTCACACTACGTGGCATTTTCAGAATTAAGAATAAAGATCATATCTTGCCTCTGCAAATCCATCTTCTTCCTAATTCTTGTATCGGTATTTTTGTTGTATTATCGATTTATTTTATGTAATTCCTTTACAAATATCAGTTTGCCCATATTGTAATAATTTGAGTTCCTATAATCTTAATTCTGAATTTTTTCGTTATATGCTTATTGCACTAACAAAAACTGATTTTTTGTGAAGTGTTAATTCATGATGATCGATAATCAATCCCTTTCCATCAGATTATTTTCGGTCAATTTTTTAATAATTCTGTAATTTTTTAATTAATTGTTGAATTATTTAGATTAACTCTTTGATTTTCTACAATTTATTCTAATTATTTTGTAGATTTTTTTTTGAATTTTTCGATGTTAAAATTCAAGCAATTTTTATTCCAGTTGCTGAATATCCGATCTGTTTTATTTTTTCCTGAAACCTTACTTTCTCGCATTTGATTGTTGCTTGCGTTAGTGGTTTGATAATTAATCGGAAAAAATAATTGCAGTTGCATTCGCCATGGACCTTCACATCTCTGGTTAGATGCACCGATTTGATTTTAAGTCAATTTGATTGTTCGGTTTAAAGCAACCGACTTGGTCCTGGTTTTGATAATTGCTTAGCAATCATTCGAAATATTCTTGTCATTCTTTTGTTAAATATTTCTATCTAATTTTATGGAATATTTTAATTTAATTATTTATTACAATTTATTCATATATGTATAGATTGTTGAGTATATACTAGATTGAACTTCTAATTTTTTATGGTAGTGTACTAATTTGATCTTAGTTCTTTTGAACAGATTTGATTTTAAATACAACTACCAACGAGTTAGCAGCTTAATCGGACATATATATATATATATATATATATATATATATGAATATACATTTGTGTTTCCGATCTCTAAAAGTTGCCTAACAAAGATGACAACGAGTATGGTGGGTGGACAACTCAAATTGAGAATGGTCTACTACTTATGGTCTTGTGTGTTATACGGACTACATCTCTGATGTTTTATCAGAATGTTAGATCCTATTTACACCGATAGCGGTAGAGGTATTATGGCTACAAGTCTAGTTAGTTGACGCACCAAATTCAGTTTGGTAGTGGTCTGCCATATATGACTGTGCCAAATTCTGATTTTTATCAGATTGTCATGTCAGTGCCTTATGTTGTAAACATATGACTAATACTAGACAAATTCGATGTACCTCGATTCATGCTGAAACTAGAGAAGTTACTCAAAGAGAATATAACATATGCTTTCTCTTGAGAATACTAACGGTATAACTCTAGTAAGTGTTGAATTTTGTACCACTGAGAATGTTTAATACAAAAGTGGATCAAATCTGCCTGATAAAACCGTTGGGTATATCTACAATGAGTTTAATACTTCTAAGAAACTCATATTTACTTGAGATGAAGTACAAGTCAAAGAACACACGTTCTAAGAAATTCGCAATGACGATATTTTGGACTTTTAAATTGGTGAGTTCTAAGTTCATAATATACAAGTCAAAAAACTGTGATTGCTTATGCATGAGAAAATGACAGTATCAATGTCAATTAATTTCACATACTAGGTCTATTGGTTAATTGAAAATTTTCACTAGTTTGGAAATATTTAAAGAATTATCTCTGACATAACTAAAAGGCTGAGATTCTTAAAGACTTGATTGTCAGGCAGCGGATTGAGTATATAAACCACAAGCACAAAGGAAAACATAGAGTTTCTATGAAAACCTCCGCTAGTTTCAGAAAGCATAACGCTTAAAAGAAGTTCAATGGAAAAAAAAATGTCCCAACTGTGGCATTATGGATGGTCAAAAGGCTTACGCATGTCATAACAATGCTAATGAACGCCGTACCACAATTGACCATGCAAAAACAATGGAAAAATTACAGACCAATCTGACTTAAACAAACACATGTATTGTAGTTTCAAAAGTCAACCAGGTTGGGAACAATCGAATGGAATGGTGGCATTACACTGCTACCACCATCATTATCTATTTTAATAGATATATACTTGCTAAGAAGTAAGAACATGCACATGAAAAAAAAAAAATTCAAAACATACAAGATGGAAATTCGAAACCAACTTGAAAAATCCATAAAATGGATATATGTTATAAAGGAGGCGAGTTTTGATGAACATTAAATGCGTTCTTTACAGAAAATGACATTATTCATCAAAGAAAAAAAGCTACTCCTTATTAACTTGAAACTATTGGAGTTGTGGAACAAAAATTCTGAACTTTTAAAGAGATGAGAATGCACATATCCATGATTTTGAGTTATCTCAAGAAATGTGGTGGAAGTGTTGCTTACCACATAAAGTCATTGACAAAATGCCATATGAACCTTTGAAAAGGTAAAGTACATTCGTACAAATACCTGATAGTTTGAAAATATTTCAAGAATTATCTCTGACATAAGTAAAAGGCTGAGATTCTTAAAGACTTGATTGTCAAGCAGCGGTGAGTATATAAACCACAAGCACAAAGAAAAACATAGAGTTTCTATGAAAACCTCCACTAGTTTCAGAAAGCATAACGCTTAAAAGAAGTTCAATGGAAAAAAAAATGTCCCAATTGTGGCATTATGGATGGTCAAAAGGCTTACGCATGTCATAACAATGCTAATGAACGCCATACCACAATTGACCATGCAAAAACAATGGAAAAATTCCAGACCAATCTAACTTAAACAAACACATGTATTGTAGTTTCAAAAGTCAACCAGGTTGGGAACAATCGAATGGAATGGTGGCATTACGCTGCTACCACCATCATTATCTATTTTAATAGATATATACTTGCTAAGAAGCAAGAACATGCACTTGAAAAAAAAAAATTCAAAACATACAAGATGGAAATTCGAAACCAACTTGAAAAATCCATCAAAATGGATATATGTTGTAAAGGAGGCGAGTTTTGATGAACATTAAATGCGTTCTATACAGAAATGACATTATTCATCAAAAAAAAAAGCTACTCCTTATTAACTTGAAACTATTGGAGTTGTGGAACAAAAATTCTGAACTTTTAAAGAGATGAGAATGCACATATCCATGATTTTGAGTTTTCTCAAGAAATGTGGTGGAAGTGTTGCTTACCACATAAAGTCATTGACAAAATGCCATATGAACTTTTGAAAAGGTAAAGTACATTCGTACAAATACCTGATAGTTTGGAAATATTTCAAGAATTATCTCTGGCATAAGTAAAAGGCTGAGATTCTTAAAGACTTGATTGTCAGGCAGCGGATTGAGTATATAAACCACAAGCACAAAGAAAAACATAGAGTTTCTATGAAAACCTCCACTAGTTTCAGAAAGCATAACGCTTAAAAGAAGTTCAATGGAAAAAAAAATGTCCCAACTATGGCATTATGGATAGTCAAAAGGCTTACGCATGTCATAACAATGCTAATGAACGCCGTACCACAATTGACCATGCAAAAACAATGGAAAAATTACAGACCAATCTGACTTAAACAAACACATGTATTGTAGTTTCAAAAGTCAACCAGGTTGGGAACAATCGAATGGAATGGTGGCATTATGCTGCTACCACCATCATTATCTATTTTAATAGATATATACTTGCTAAGAACCAAGAACATGCACTTGAAAAAAAAAAAATTCAAAACATACAAGATGGAAATTCGAAACCAACTTGAAAAATCCATAAAATGGATATATGTTGTAAAGGAGGCGAGTTTTGATGAACATTAAATGCGTTCTTTACAGAAATGACATTATTCATAAAAAAAAAAAAGCTACTCCTTATTAACTTGAAACTATTGGAGTTGTGGAATAAAAATTCTGAATTTTTAAAGAGATGAGAATGCACATATCCATGATTTTGAGTTATCTCAAGAAATGTGGTGGAAGTGTTGCTTACCACATAAAGTCATTGACAAAATGCCATATGAACTTTTGAAAAGGTAAAGTACATTCCTACAAATACCTGATAGTTTGGAAATATTTCAAGAATTATCTCTGACATAAATAAAAGGCTGAGATTCTTAAAGACTTGATTGTCAGGCAGCGGATTGAGTATATAAACCACAAGCACAAAGAAAAACATAGAGTTTCTATGAAAACCTCCACTAGTTTCAGAAAGCATAACGCTTAAAAGAAGTTCAATGGAAAAAAAATGTCCCAACTGTGGCATTATGGATGGTCAAAAGGCTTACGCATGTCATAACAATGCTAATGAACGCCGTACCACAATTGACCATGCAAAAACAATGGAAAAATTCCAGACCAATCTAACTTAAACAAACACATGTATTGTAGTTTCAAAAGTCAACCAGGTTGGGAACAATCGAATGGAATGGTGGCATTACGCTGCTACCACCATCATTATCTATTTTAATAGATATATACTTGCTAAGAACCAAGAACATGCACTTGAAAAAAAAAAAATTCAAAACATACAAGATGGAAATTCGAAACCAACTTGAAAAATCCATAAAATGGATATATGTTATAAAGGAGGCGAGTTTTGATGAACATTAAATGCGTTCTTTACAGAAATGACATTATTCATCAAAAAAAAAAGCTACTCCTTATTAACTTGAAACTATTGGAGTTGTGGAACAAAAATTCTGAACTTTTAAAGAGATGAGAATGCACATATCCATGATTTTGAGTTTTCTCAAGAAATGTGGTGGAAGTGTTGCTTACCACATAAAGTCATTGACAAAATGCCATATGAACTTTTGAAAAGGTAAAGTACATTCGTACAAATACCTGATAGTTTGGAAATATTTCAAGAATTATCTCTGGCATAAGTAAAAGGCTGAGATTCTTAAAGACTTGATTGTCAGGCAGCGGATTGAGTATATAAACCACAAGCACAAAGAAAAACATAGAGTTTCTATGAAAACCTCCACTAGTTTCAGAAAGCATAACGCTTAAAAAAAGTTCAATGGAAAAAAAAATGTCCCAACTTTGGCATTATGGATGGTCAAAAGGCTTACGCATGTCATAACAATGCTAATGAACGCCGTACCACAATTGACCATGCAAAAACAATGGAAAAATTACAGACCAATCTGACTTAAACAAACACATGTATTATAGTTTTAAAAGTCAACCAGGTTGGGAACAATCGAATGGAATGGTGGCATTACGCTGCTACCACCATCATTATCTATTTTAATAGATATATACTTGCTAAGAACCAAGAACATGCACTTGAAAAAAAAAAAATTCAAAACATACAAGATGGAAATTCGAAACCAACTTGAAAAATCCATAAAATGGATATATGTTGTAAAGGAGGCGAGTTTTGATGAACATTAAATGCGTTCTTTACAGAAAATGACATTATTCATCAAAAAAAAAAAGCTACTCCTTATTAACTTGAAACTATTGGAGTTGTGGAACAAAAATTCTGAACTTTTAAAGAGATGAGAATGCACATATCCATGATTTTGAGTTATCTCAAGAAATGTGGTGGAAGTGTTGCTTACCACATAAAGTCATTCACAAAATGCCATATGAACTTTTGAAAAGGTAAAGTACATTCGTACAAATACCTGATAGTTTAGAAATATTTCAAGAATTATCTCTGACATAAGTAAAAGGCTGAGATTCTTAAAGATTTGATTGTCAGGCAGCGGATTGAGTATATAAACCACAAGCACAAAGAAAAACATAGAGTTTCTATGAAAACCTCCACTAGTTTCAGAAAGCATAACGCTTAAAAAAAGTTCAATGGAAAAAAAAATGTCCCAACTTTGGCATTATGGATGGTCAAAAGGCTTACGCATGTCATAACAATGCTAATGAACGCCGTACCACAATTGACCATGCAAAAACAATGGAAAAATTACAGACCAATCTGACTTAAACAAACACATGTATTATAGTTTTAAAAGTCAACCAGGTTGGGAACAATCGAATGGAATGGTGGCATTACGCTGCTACCACCATCATTATCTATTTTAATAGATATATACTTGCTAAGAACCAAGAACATGCACTTGAAAAAAAAAAAATTCAAAACATACAAGATGGAAATTCGAAACCAACTTGAAAAATCCATAAAATGGATATATGTTGTAAAGGAGGCGAGTTTTGATGAACATTAAATGCGTTCTTTACAGAAAATGACATTATTCATCAAAAAAAAAAAGCTACTCCTTATTAACTTGAAACTATTGGAGTTGTGGAACAAAAATTCTGAACTTTTAAAGAGATGAGAATGCACATATCCATGATTTTGAGTTATCTCAAGAAATGTGGTGGAAGTGTTGCTTACCACATAAAGTCATTGACAAAATGCCATATGAACTTTTGAAAAGGTAAAGTACATTCGTACAAATACCTAATAGTTTGGAAATATTTCAAGAATTATCTCTGACATAAGTAAAAGGCTGAGATTCTGAAAGACTTGATTGTCAGGCAGCGGATTGAGTATATAAACAACAAGCACAAAGAAAAACATAGAGTTTCTATGAAAACCTCCACTAGTTTCAGAAAGCATAACGCTTAAAAGAAGTTCAATGGAAAAACAAAATGTCCCAACTGTGGCATAATGGATGGTCAAAAGGCTTACGCATGTCATAACAATGCTAATGAACGCCGTACCACAATTGACCATGCAAAAACAATGGAAAAATTCCAGACCAATCTGACTTAAACAAACACATGTATTGTAGTTTCAAAAGTCGACCAGGTTGGGAACAATCGAATGGAATGGTGGCATTATGCTGCTACCACCATCATTATCTATTTTAATAGATATATACTTGCTAAGAAGCAAGAACATGCACTTGAAAAAAAAAAAATTCAAAACATACAAGATGGAAATTCGAAACCAACTTGAAAAATCTATAAAATGGATATCTGTTATAAAGGAGGCGAGTTTTGATGAACATTAAATGCGTTCTTTACAGAAAATGACATTATTCATCAAAAAAAAAAGCTACTCCTTATTAACTTGAAACTATTGGAGTTGTGGAACAAAAATTATGAACTTTTAAAGAGATGAGAATGCACATATCCATGGTTTTGAGTTATCTCAAGAAATGTGGTGGAAGTGTTGCTTACCACATAAAGTCATTGACAAAATGCCATATGAACTTTTGGAAAGGTAAAGTAGATTCGTACAAATACCTAAAAGTGTGGGATGCCTCGCAAAAGTCACAGTGCTACCTCCTAAAAAGGTCTCATTCAGACCAAAAATGGCATATTGTATGTTATTGGATATACACATAAAAAAAATTGTTTATTGGTTTCTGGTTTATAAATTAGACTTACCAGATATCCAAGTAAATACAATTATAAAATCAAGAATTGTATCTTTCTTGGAACATGTGTTTCGGTGTAAGGATTAACAAAATCCAAAACGAACTCGTGAGAAAAAAATACTTTATCACCTCTATGATTAAGGTGAGTAATTATGGCACATTGTAAGATGATGCAGAAGAATCTGTAGATCTTTTGGTCAAGATTTATAACGGTCTTTCTCCGACAGAATGCACCGTAACTTTCACTAAAGCAATCCGTCGTGGAAAGAAAACCTCATTAGTGAGATCGACTCATATGAAAAAAACCATATATGGGAGATGATCAATTTATCACAAGGGCATATAGTCCTACGGTGTAAATGGTTTTTAGTCGAAAAACTATGTCTTACTCGAAAATACACAAAGTCTATAGACTTGTGAAGTCTCTGTTTGGGCATACAAAAGCTCTGAAACATTAGCCTGAAATATTTGACATTGTCAAATAGTTTTCACATCAATAAATGTGATAAATTTATATACATCAAAAGTACTCCTCACGGATACATTTGGCTAAGTTTGTATGTAAATCACATTATTTGAAGACATAAAGACATGGTCGAACAAACTTATATTGTTCAAGATCTACTCAAATATGCTCGGCGGACGTAGTCTCTATACTAAGTTGCTACACACGTAATCTAAGTTGTAAACATCGGAAAGTAATAAATAAAGTATTGAGCTATGTGCAATATACTAAAAGTTATGGGTTGCATTATGGTAAAGAACCAATAGCTTTGGAAAGATACAATTATGATAATTGGTTATCGACTTCCAGAAACTAATAGTCCACAAGTGGATATGTCTTTACGCATTGTGGTGCAACAACATGATGGAAATCTTCCAAATTAACTTTGCGAACAGATTAATCATGGAACCTAAGTTCATAGCTTGAGATAAAGCTAAGGAAGCTTAGTGGTTTCACAAGTTGGTAAAATATATCATGATGTGGAAAACCCTAGTGTAGGCATTACGACTATAGCCCAACACTAAGTTTTATCTATAATGTGTAGTCATGTCTTTAAAACATATGACGTCAAACCATTAGAAAATTGATCTCAAATGGAGTAATCTCAATATATTATATCTCATCGGACAACCTAGGATCCATTTAATAAAGGTGTGTCACGAGATCAAATTGTAAAATCATCAAAAGGATTGGGTTTAAAGCTTATGACTTACGCGGATGTTTGATGGAAACCCTACCTACATGACTGGAGATCCCATGAAATAGGTTCAAGGGGAAAATTAAGTCAAACTGATTCTGTTAAAAGCACTATGAGACTCTAGTCTCTACCCAGTTTCTAAGATGATATACAGTGCTTTCTGTATAAAAAGGATAAGCGTTGCTTTTAATGATATTCACCATAGCTTTGATATGTTGATGGAGTATTACAGGATACTTCATAAAACAAAGACTATTGAACTATCACCTAGTGAGTGTGATATGAGGCCGTTTCTAGGAGAACGAATGAAATGCTATATTCTCTAAATTCACTCATGATAGCCAGACATGTTCAATGCCACAATGAACACAATAGAGAACCTAGTTCTGTGAGAGAATGAAACTGTGTTATAGCTGTTGTCTTGGTACATCAAAGTCCGGGTGGTTCAAGACATCATGTTCACCTCCTGGTCGAGTAAACTCGATTGCTATTAACAATGATTGGTTCAAAGCTGAAAAAGCTACCAACTCATATACAGTGGATTTTTCTCTTGTACTTTCAAAAGTCCGTTTTCTCGAGTCTTGTCGCGTCTGTCAAGTCCATCGAGTAATGTGTCTAGAGTCATTTCTATTCATGTGGGGGATTGTTGGAACTCGTTTTTGACAAAATGGTTTAAAAACATTTTCCAGTGTGTTTTTCGGTGGAGACGTTCATCAGGATGACCGGATTTTAGGGACAATAGAATCGTCGCCATAAACACTATAACGTAGTGTATTCACTTGTCAAAATTGAAGTTGATTTGAATGAGAAATGAATATCCAAAGTGGATGACTTGAAACCTTGTAAAGCTTCAAAAATTGACTAAGTGTTAAAACTAACAAATATCCCACATTAAAATTTTGGATATAAAATTCTTAAGTATATAAAGTGGAGAACTTATAACAAGGTTCAAAATCTTAGATACACTTTAGTGTATTGGAGAAAGGAGATACTCGGACCAGACTTCGGTTTTGGGTTTCGAGTATTTTGGCTAATGGACCATCATTCTTTTGGACTAAATTCTTTTGAATTTTATTCTTGACTAAAAAAAAAAAAAAAGAATATCTCCTCTTTGATTGATTTTTGGTAACGACAAATCAAAAATTTAATTCAAAAACTTATTATGCAAATCAATTCTCTCCAATGACTCCACTTTATTACACTTATTACAAAAAAACGTTAGGTTTGGTTTATAAAAACAAACCATGCTCCTCTCATCAAGATAATCAAATGATTATCAACAGCCTCAACAACACAAAATCTCTCACATCTTCTTTATTTATTTTTTGTGTGCGAAAGTATAACACAGAAAAAGTGTTCGTTAGAATCTGTTATTGAGTTGTGCAAAACAGAATCGATTGCAGTTGTATCCTGGGATTCGGAACGCCACACAACCGTCACACTAGTGAGTTCTAAGGATCTTGCAATAATACAAAACACATATGGGGAGATAAAATAGAAACAATAGTTTCCAAATTTTTAAATTTTCATGTAAAAAAAGTAAAATAATAACTTCGAAAAAGTAAAATAAAATATGGAAATTTAGAAAATTTATACTCTCTAATCATATAATTATATTGGTGGAAGAGCGGGGTTTTATGGTAGAATCAATTCGAAATTCAGCAAAAATATTGGTTGTAACAAAAAAAATTCGGCGGAAGTTTTGGTAGTAACTATGATGAAGTGATTGTGATACATGTTGGAAGTAAAATTAATATATAGGGACGTAATTTAGTATTTTCGCACTGAGAACAAAATGAATTATATTCCATTATATCTTCAGGTTTGGATTAAGAATCTGGTCTACCGCTTGCCAAAAAAATTGCTTAGGTCCAACTCTTTATCAACAATGGTTATACGGTGGGAAATAAGAATTCTCATTCATGTAACATGCCGGCGCTAGATTATACGGTGTCAAAATAACTGACCATAGAGAATATTTTCTACACCCTTCCCAAATGGATTGAAGCCATCAGTGCATAAACGAAGTACACATCATCGGTTCTTTTGCAAAATCATGATAGATGGACTTAAAATGTTTCCATGCTTCTGCATCAGATGGATATGATATTTTCCTAGTAAATGCATGTTCCGTGTGCCGTCTCATGGGACAGATGTGCGTTCTAATTGGTATAACCTCTTCAACCTATATGTTGTAGGCAAATATATCATTCATTGGTATGGTACTCTTATTCTTCCACTAAATTCCCGAAATCCTTGCTTCCCTCAAAAACTGCAACTATCCAAATTGTTACCCTTTTTCCAAAAGATCATGCAGTTGTCCCTACATACGTCTATCATTGGGTATGGTAACCTAAGTCCATATACCAGTTTATGAATAGCATGATACGACTCCGGGGCTAGATTATATGCAGGCATGTAATCTTTCACAAAATCAGTGATTGCATCAACACAATCCTCATGCAAATTTGATTCCATTTTATGCTCATCATCCTAATCGCAGCTGATAAAGTTGATTGGCCCTCTTTGAAACCATCATATATCGAATTCCTAGAGCGTCTAACATATCATAAACCCGTTTCGCCTCTAAGTTTGGTTCCTCCACAACATTGGTAGTTTCAATGGTTTTTCGAAATGCATCTGTAACCATCTGTTCAACATTATCTTGTTCCCTATGCATTGAATTCCTTTAATCTTTATTTTGACTATAATCTCCATGCCCTACCCATTCACCCTTAATAGCACGACTCGTACTTGGCATACATCTAAAATCCTCTTTACGCATACATAATACTAAGGTGTAAATATTTTCAAGAACAAATGATTCCAGATAGTATTTACGTCAATGAATTTGTCATTGTCACATTTACGACATGAACAACTCATCTTACCATATTTCTGCAATACCTCTTGACTTGTAGCAAACCACATCAAGTTGGTAAGACCATCCTTGTATTCCATGGTGATTTCTCAGTCGTTTCATCCAAATATTTGTACATCCACTCTCGAACTTTGTAGATATTTTAATAAAACATGAATTTTTTTTAAATATAAGATCTGATACTGATCCGTAAGTGTTGGCTACATACTATATATAGAGATAAGTTCCGACAATCTCTTATGTCAGAATCTCCTCGGATTTGAATACCAAGATTTGTTCGGTGAATTATCCGACCAAATAATGACACAAGCTTTCCATCGGAAATTTTCGATAATTTACCGACAAGTTTCCGTATAATTTTCGACTATATTAATCCATCGAAAATTGCCGAGGATTTTTTGGCAAAGTTTCGAGAAATTTATTATTTTCTTGGAAATTCCTCGAAAGTTTCCCAACGAATAGGATGTCGGAGTTTACGATATTTTTTTGTAGTATTTCTTGCTATCATATTTTTCCTCCCTTTTTATTCACGATGATGGATATATTGTTTCATTATCAGCCTAATCGACAATTTAACATAGGACTGGTTCAGTTTGTTTGTTTGGTTGTTTTTATATTTTTTTGGTCAAGTGTGATATTTGTAACATTCATACTCCAATTTGAAAAGAAAAAAAAGTTAGTTTCCTATTTACAAATTGAGTTAGTTAGGATTGTATCCGTAGGAATGCTATTTTTACAATATGGGCAAATTGAATACTTGTGAAGAAATTACATAAATCAATCGATAATACAATAAAAATACCGATACAAGAATTTGGAAAAAAATGGATTTGCATAGGCGAAACACTCTTTCCTTAATTCTGAAAATGCCCCGTAGTGTGATAGTTGTGTGGCGTTCCGAATCCCAGGATACAACTGCAATCAATTCTGTTTTGCACAACTCAAGAACATAATCTAACTAACGCTTTTGCTGTGTTGTAC
This sequence comes from Pseudoturritis turrita, assembly GCA_900406555.1. Taxonomy (NCBI): domain Eukaryota; kingdom Viridiplantae; phylum Streptophyta; class Magnoliopsida; order Brassicales; family Brassicaceae; genus Pseudoturritis; species Pseudoturritis turrita. The sequence goes on from OVBL01000514.1 coordinate 762,201, forward strand.
TTTCATTGAGAAAAACCAAAAAAAGAGAAGAAGAAAGAGAGGAAGAGTAAGAGATTGTTGTTATCCCATGTTCTTATGGTGAATGAGCAAGAGATGTTTTTTTTTTAACTCTCAAAATTATGATCTCCATAATGCTCAATTAAACCCATTCAATATGAGGTATTATGGTGATAGTGGAGGTTATGTAATTGATTGATTATAATCAATTATTCATTTGAATATGAGAGTTTAATTTTGACCAAGTTTAATTCTATAAAAGAATTATTTATTTAATTTGATCAAGATTAATTCTCTTAGAGAATTATTTACTTTTCTACTAAGTCTAAATTTATGTAGTGATCAATTACACAAATAAAAATTTGATGCAAAAAGATAGGTTATAGGACCAAGGTCCATATACCCGAATCGGCACCTAAACCCGAACCTAAGCCCGAGTCCATTTTGGCTCAGCTTGGCGCTCGCGCATGGTTTATTATGGGTTCACTCATCTCTACAATTGTCTTAAGGGTTTTAACCTTGTTAGGACTTCTCCACAACATCTGCTATGCCCATTTCGTGCTTTTCAAGCAACAAAATTAGGATAGACATTTCTCATTCAAAAACAAATTTCAACAATCCCCCACATGAATAGAAATGATTGTAAACAAATGAAGACTCGAAAAGACTTTTGAGAGTACAAACGAAAAATTCATTGTATATGAGTTGGTATATTTTTCAGCTTTGAACTAGTCATTGTTAATATCTGTCGGATTTACTCGACCAGGAGGTGAACATGATGTCTTGAACCACCCAGGCTTTGATGTAAACCGAGACAACAACTATAACACAGCTTCATTCTCTCACAGAACGAGGTTCTCTATTGTGTTCATTGTGGCCTTGAACATGCCTGGTTATGATGAGTGAATTTAGAGAATATAGCCTTTCATTCATTCTCCTAGAAACGGCCTCATTTCACACTCACTAGGTGATATTCCATTAGTCTTAGTTTTATGAAGTATCATGTAGTACTCCACGAATATATGAAAGCTTTGGTGAATATCATTAAAAGCAACGCTTATCCTTTTATATAGAAAGCACTGTATATCATCTTAGGAACTGGGTGAGTTGCAGTACTTTAAGCAGACTCAGGTTGACTTAGTTTTCCCTTTGAACCTACATATTGGGATCTCCAGTCACGTAGGTAGGATTTACATCAAACCTCCTCCCAAGTCATAGGCTTTAAACCCATTCCTCTTGATGATTTTACAATTTGATCTCGTGACACACCTTTAATAAATGGATCCTAGGTTGTCCGATGAGATAAATCTGTTGAGATTACTCCATTTGAGATCAATTGTCTAATGGTTGTATGCCATCTTCTTAAAAGATATGACTAACCATTATACACAAAACTCAATGATGAGCTATAGTCGTAATGCTCACACTAGTTTTTCTACATCATGATATCTTTGACAAAGTGCTGAAACCACTAAGTTTCATTCACTTTATCTCAAATTATGAAGTTAGGTTCTATGATTAGTCTGTTCCACATAGTTAATTTGAAAGATTTTCATGATGTTGTTGCACCACAATGTGTAAAGACATATCTACTTGTGGACTATTAGTTTGTGGAATCTCATAACCAATTAATATAATTGTATTATTTCAAAACTATTGGTGTTTTACCATAGTGAAATCCATTACTTTTAGTATATTGCATGTAGCTCAATACTCTAGTTATTAATTTTGAGTGTGTTACAACATGGATTATACGCATATAGCGACTTAGTACATTGACTAAGTCCGTTGATCGAAGAAGTACTTTATACTTCCGATCAAACTTGAGTAGCCTTGAATCTCTCAAGTATTGTTTTAACATAATGAGCTTGACATGATATTACATTGGAATGTCATGTGATCATAATCTCTAAAACCACATCCATTCGACCCAAGTTTTACATGTCTAACTTCACACTAAGAACAATCTTAGTTTGTTCGTCCATGTCTTTATTGTTTCAAACAATGTGATTTACATACAAACTGAGTAAAATGTATCCGTGCGGAGTACTTTTGATGTATATAAATTTATCACATTCATTGATGCTATAACTATTTGAGAATGTCAAATATTTCTTGCTACTATTTCAGAGCGTTTGTAAGCTCAGACAGAGACTTCACAAGTCTATAGACTTTGTATCTTTTCGACTAAGCAATCGGTTTTCAGTTTTAAAAATCCATTTACACCTTAGGACTTTAAGCCTTTGTGAAAAATCGATTATCTCTCATATATGATTTTGCATAATGGAATCGATCTCACTAATAACAATTTCCTTCCACAAAAGATTGTCTAATTTGGACATGACTTTAGTGAAAAGTTACAGTGAATTCACTTGGAGAAAGACCATAACAAATCTTTAAAAAAGATTTACAGATACTTCTGCATCATCTGACAATGTGCTAAAAGTACTTGCCTCAATTACATAGGTGATAAAGTTTTTTTTCTCACGAGTTCGTTTTGGATTTTATTAATCTTTACACCGAAATACGTGTTCCAAGAAAGATGCATTTCTTGATTTTATGATTGTATTTACATGGATATCCGGTACGTCTGGTTTATAAATCAGAAACCGATAAATAATTTTTTATGTGTATATCCAATAAAATACAATATGCCATTTTTGGTCTGAATGCGACCTTTTTAGGAGGTAGCACTGTGACTTTTGCGAGGCACCCCACATTTTCAAGTATTTGTACGAATGTACTTTACCTTTTCAAAAGTTCATATGGCATTTTGTCAATGACTTTATGTGATAAGCAATGCTTCCCCCACATTTCTTGAGATAACTTAAAATCATGGATCTTTGCATTCATCATCTCCTTAAGGAGTTCAGAATGTTTGTTCCATAATTCTAATAGTTTCAAGTTAATAAAGTGCAGTTTTTTTCGATGAATAATGCCATTTTTGTAAATAATGCATTTAATGTTCATCAAAACTCGCCTCCTTTATCACATATATCCATTTTTATGGATTTTTCTAGTTGGTTTCGAATTTTCATCTTGTATACTTTGAATTTTTTCAAGTGCATGTTCTTGCTTCTTAACAAGTATATATCTATTAAAATAAATATTGATGGTGGTAGCAGCGTAATGCTACTTTTCCATTCGATTGTCCCCAACCTGGTTGACTTCTAAAACTATAATACATGTATTTGTTTTAGTCAGATTGGTTTGGAATTTTTCCATTTTCTCTGCATGATCAATTGTGGTACGACATTCATTAGCGGTGCTATGACATACGTAAGCCTTTTGACCACGCATAATGCCACAATTATGATATTTTTCCATTGAACTTCTTTTAAGCGTTATGCTTTCTGAAGCTAGTGGAAGCTTTCATAGAAACTTTGTTTCTCTTTGTTCTTTTGTTCACATATGTGAATACCATATGCTTTACGGTTTGTAGACTCAATCCGCTGCCTGACAATCAAGTTTTCAAGGCTCTCAGCCTTTTGCTTATGCCAGAGATAATTCTTGAAATATTTCTAAGCTAGTGGAAAATTTTCAATTAAACAACAAACCTAGTATGTCAAATTAATTGACATCCATGCGGTCGTTATCTCATGCATCATCAATCACATCTTTTTGACTTTTTATATGATGAACTTAGAGCCCACCAATTTAATGTCCAGAAATTTCGTCATTACGAATTTCTTAGAACGTGTGTTCTTAGATTTGCACTTCATCTCACGGAAGCATGAGTTCCTTAGAAGTATTAACTCATTGTAGATTTATACAATAGTTTTCCAGGCGGTATTTATCCAACCTTGCATAGAACATTTTCAATGGTACAAGATTCAATACCGACTAGTGTTATAGTGTTAGTATTCTCAAGAGAAAGCAGATGCTATTCTCTTTGAGTTACTTCTCTAGTTTCGGCATGGCCAGGGAAATAAATATCTTATCCTGCCACATAATGAATCAAGTTCCATCGAATTTGTCTAGTATTAGTCATATGTATACAACATTAGGCACTAACATGACAATCTGATAAAATCAGAATTTGGCACAATCATATGTGGCAGACCACAACCAAACTAAATTTGGTGCGTCGACTCACTAAACTTGTAACCATAACACCTACACCGCTATCTGTGTAAATAGGATCTGACCATTCCGATAAATATCAGAGATGTAGTCCATATAACACACAAGGTCATAAGTGGTAGACCATTCTCAATTTAAGTTGTCCACTCACCATACCCGTTGTCATCTTTGTTAGACAACTTTTAGAGATCGGAAATACATGTTTGATTAAGCTGCTAACTCATTGTTAATTGTACTTAAAATCAAATCTGTTCAAAAGAATCAAGATTAAACTAGTACACTAACAAAAAAAATTAGAAGTTCAATCTAAAATATATGAAGCAATTTAAATAATTATGAATAAATTGCAACTAAAATTAAATTAAAAATTTCCATAATAAATAAATTCTAAAAATTAAAAATTTAATCCACTTAAATGCAAAGACAATACTTATGCAATTTGAATCATACGATTAATTGCATAAACAACCAAACTGATTTTCTAGAAAATTACAACCACAAAAGCAATTTAGCTTATAATAATACCAAACATCAGATATTAATTAATTAATTTTTAACACAGAAAAATTCTAGAAAAAATCTGCAAAAAAATTAGAATCAATTGCAAAACTCAAAGAATTAATCTAGATAATTCAACAATTAATTGAAAAATTGCATAATTATTAAGAAATAACCGAGAATAATCCAATGGAAAAGGATTGGTTATCGATCACACTCTCTGATTCCTGTTTTCATGACAAAAATACTTCACAAAAAATCAGTTTTCGTTAATGCAATAATGCATAAACGAAAGCGTTCAGAATTAAGATTGTAGGAACGCTATTTCTACAATATGGACAAACTGAATACTTGTGAAGAAATTGCATAAATAAATCTGTAATACAATAAAAATACCGATACAAGAATTTGGAAAAGAACGGATTTGCAGAGGCGAGACGCTCTTTTCTTAATTCTGAAAATGCCCTGTAGTGTGACGGTTGTATAGCGTTCCAAATCCCAGGATACAACTGTAATCAATTCTGTTTTGCACAACTCAAGAACAGAATCTAACGAATGCTTTTTCTGTGTTGTACTCTCGTGGAGAAAAACCAAAAGAAGAGAAGAAGAAAGAGAGGAAGAGTAAGAGATTGTTGTTATCCCATGTTCTTATGGTGAATGAGTAAGAGATTTTTTGTTTTTTAACCCATTCAATATGAGGCATTATGGTGATAGTGGAGGTTATGTAATTGATTGATTATAATCAATTATTCATTTGAATATGAGAGTTTAATTTTGACCAAGTTTAATTCTATAAAAGAATTATTTATTTAATTTGATCAAGATTAATTCTCTTAGAGAATTTTTTTGACCTAGTCTAAATTTATATAGTGATCAATTACACAGATAAAATTTTGATGCAAAAAAATAGGTTAGAGGACCAATGTCCATATACCCAAATCCGCACCTAAACCCGAACCTAAACCCGAGTCCATTTTAACTCAGCTTGACGCGCGTGCATGGTTTAGTATGGGTTCACTCATCTCTACAATTGTCCTAAGGTCTTTAACCTTGTTAGGACTTCTCCACAACATCTGTTATGCCAATTTCGTTTTTTTTAACAACAAATTTAGGACAAACATTTCTCATTCAAAAACAAGTTTCAACAGTATCTTACTATCAAAATAATTAATCTTAATCTCTGTTGAATATATAAAACATAATATAAGACATCTGTAGTTTTACAAACTCCGACGCTTCGTTTAGGATCATGAACATCTATTGTTTTACAAAACGTGTTTATTGTAAGATGTTTGGGCATTGTTCAAAACGACGAGATTCACAAACTAGATGGTCATTTCCACGTAATTTGATGTTTGATATTAACTTTACTTTTTGTGCATTGATTTAGTCACAATTTTTTCTAATATAAGGATATAATTAAAGCTTCATGGATAGTGGATACCTAATCAAATTTTTAATACTTGTTACATGGACCAAGAGAATAATAATCCAACTACTCTGAATAAGGTTAGCAATACAACCCATCAAATAGGAATATTAGAGATAACTATTTAACGTAGTTCCAATTAAATAGCATATATTATATTTGGGTGTACTATTTTATATAATTTAAAATCTATTGATTCATTTGTAATATCGTTTCAAAATTTTAAGTGAATATTACATTAAAATCTACGTCATACGTGGGTGCTAATCTAATATTAAAAAAACACTGCTGAAACTTATGTAGAACGGTATATGTTTTCTTCGTGATCTATGTATCACCTTTTTCATCCTTTTATCGAGATAGAAAAGTTATGCCGAAATGCGATTGCGCTACATAAATCGCGTAATCAGAGTTAATCAGCATCATTTCATAATCATGGTTTTAAGAAAAATAATTTTGGTATTTCCCTACCGCTTGATCTATTGCTATAATTCCAAGCCTAAATTTTTCTTATAGCTCGTAATCAGAGTTAATCAGCATCATTACATAATCATGATTTTGTAAGAAAAATCATTTTGGTATTTCCCTACCCCTTGCTCCATTGCTATAATTCTAAGCCTAATTTTTTTTTATAACACGCGGTGGTGTGTCTATATAGACTATAGCCATGCAAATCGTCAGAATTAATTAATAGAAAATGAACGATAGACTTGTTAAACATTTCAACTGCCACTTTGAAAGATGCTGAATACAAATGTGAAGAACGACTTTAGAGATAGACCAGGTCAAACAAGACATACGATCTTGCCTTATAAATAGAGAGCACTCATGTCTCACAAACAACACACAATCATAAACAACACACATATAACAAATCTTTAAAATATTCTGTGTCGAAATGAGGGTTTCTCAATCTCTCATTGCTATTGTCACTTTGGCATTGGTCGTTCCGTTTGGCAATTCTTACGATCCAAGTCCACTCCAAGACTTTTGTGTGGCCATTAATAACCTCAACAATGGTGGTAAGAAAAAAACCTTTTTTCTTTAATTCTCTACTTATTTTTCTCCTTTATTATGATAAAATCTTATGTTGTAATATATACTTTTCGAAACAATATTTCTACGTGTAGTTTTCGTAAATGGTAAGTTCTGTAAGGATCCGAAGCAAGTGAAGGCAGAAGATTTCTTCTACTCAGGTCTCAATAAAGCCGGAAGCACCGATAATGATGTCAAATCCAACGTGACAACTGTCAATGTTGATCAGATTCCAGGGCTAAACACTATGGGAATATCTTTGGTTCGCATAGACTATGCACCATATGGTCAAAATCCTCCTCACACACACCCTCGTGGCACTGAGATCCTTGTTCTTATCGAGGGAACGTTATATGTTGGTTTTGTATCTTCCAATCAAGACAATAACCGTTTATTCACCAAAATTTTGCATCCCGGCGATGTGTTCGTATTCCCCATTGGAATGATCCATTTTCAAGTGAATATTGGGAAAATCCCTGCAGTAGCCTTTGCAGGACTGAGTAGCCAGAATGCTGGTGTCATCACAATTGCAAACACTGTATTTGGATCAAAGCCTCCGATTAATCCAGACGTTGTGGCTCAGGCGTTCCAGTTAGATGCTAATATTGTCAAAGACCTTCAGGCCAAGTTTGCAAAAAAAAATTGAGTCTAAGTCTTTAAGAGTGTTTCTCATTGTAACACTTAAGTAATAATGTAATACTAATAAAAGGTTATGCTGAATTAAAAAAAAATTGGTGTTGTTCACCTAATTTGATATTTTAATATTAAGTTTACTTTTCTTATATTGATTTAGTCTTACCTTTTCCTATTGTAAGCATAACCAAATAATGGATTAATCAAGTATTTAAAATTAGTATAAGGATAAAAGTAGGGTAATTCTAAAAAAACTCTATTTTTATTTGTTTTCTAAAATTACCAAAAAAATCTATAAACTCCAAAAATATCATAAATTTTATATATTTTTTTGTTAACAACATGCATTATGCGGGGTTGAGCTCGGGTACTGACGCAGTAACGACACTAACACAAACATTTAAACTACATGTCATGGTCTACAAATTTTAAGTTTAGGAAGGAGTATTAGATTACTAAAGATCTCTTTATAAATCTCAACTTTGTAGTATTTTTGGAATTTTCCCAAAATTATTGAACCAATTTCTAAAAAAGTACTCAAAAATATTTTTAGCAAAATAAGAAAGAAAATAAACACAAAACCAGGCAACACAATTATATTCATTTATAATATTTTGATTAAATACTAAAATATTATGAAAGATATTAAATATCAAAATCTAAATGGTTATAAGTTAATATTAAGTCTTAATTTGAATAAAATGGAAATATTGAGTTCTAAGGATCTTGCAATAATACAAAACACATATGGGGAGTATAAAATAGAAACAATAGTTACCAAATTTTCAAATTTCCATGTAAAAAACTATAATAATAATTTCGAAAAAGTAAAATAAAATATGGAAATTTAGAAAATTTATACTCTCTAATCATATAATTATATTGGTGGAAGAGCGGGGTTTTATGGTAGAATCAATTCGAAATTCAGCAAAAATATTGGTTGTAACAAAAAAAATTCGGTAGAAGTTTTGGTAGTAAATATGATGAAGTGATTGTGATACATGTTAGAGGTAAAATTAATATATAGGGGCGTTATTTAGTATTTTCGCACTGAGAACAAAGTGAATTATATTCCATTATATCTTCAGGTTTGGATTAAGAATCTGGTCTACCGCTTGCCAAAAAAATTGCTTAGGTCCAACTATTTATCAACAATGGTTATACGGTGGGAAATAAGGTGGGAAATAAGAATTCTCATTCATGTAACATGCCGACGCTAGATTATACGGTGTCAAAATAACTGACCATAGAGAATATTTTCTACACCCTTCCCAAATGGATTGAAGCCATCAGTGCATAAACGAAGTACACATCGTCGGTTCTTTTGCAAAATCATGATAGATGGACTTAAAATGTTTCCATGCTTCTGCATCAGATGGATATGATATTTTCCTAGTAAATGCATGTTCTGTGTGCCGTCTCATGGGACAGATGTGCGTTCTAATTGGTATAACCTCTTCAACCTATATGTTGTAGGCAAATATATCATTCATTGGTATGGTACTCTTATTCTTCCACTAAATTCCCGAAATCCTTGCTTCCCTCAAAAACTGCAACTATCCAAATTGTTACCCTTTTTCCAAAAGATCATGCAGTTATCCCTACATACGTCTACATACCTAAGTCCATATACCAGTTTATGAATAGCATGATATGACTTCGGGGCTAGATTATATGCAGGCATGTAATCTTTCACAAAATCAGTGATTGCATCAACACAATCCTCAGGCAAATTATATTCCATTTTATGCTCATCATCCTAGTCGGAGCTGATAAAGCTGATTGGCCCTCTTTGCAACCATCATATATCGAATTCCTAGAGTGTCTAACATATCATAAACCCGTTTCGCCTCTAAGTTTGGTTCCTCCACAACATTGGTAGTTTCAATGGTTTTTCGAAATGCATCTGTAACCATCTTTTCAACATTATCTTGTTCCCTATGCATTGAATTACTTTAATCTTTATTTTGACTATAATCTCCATGCCCTACCCGTTCACCCTTAATAGCACGACTCGTACTTGGCATACATCTAAAATCCTCTTTACGGATACATAATACTAAGGTGTAAACATTTTCAAGAACAAATGATTCCAGGTAGTATTTATGTCAATGAATTTCTCATTGTCACATTTACGACATTAACAACTCATCTTACCGTGTTTTCGCGGTACCTCTTGACTTGTAGCAAACCACATCAAGTTGGTAAGACCATCCTTGTATTCCATGGTGATTTCTCTGTCGCTTCATCCAAATGTTTGTATATCCACTTTCGAACTTTGTAGATAATTTAATGAAACATCGATTTTTTTTAAAGATAAGATCTGATACTGATCCGTAATTGTTGGCTACGTACTATATATATAGAGATAAGTTCCGACGATCTTTTTTGTCGGAATCTCCTCGGATTTAAATAACGAGAATTTTTTCGTTGAATTACCCGACCAAATAACGACACAAGCTTTCCATCGAAATTTTTTGATAATTTACCGACAAGTTTCCGTGTAATTTTTGACTATATTAATCCATCGGAAATTGCCGAGGAATTTTTGCTAAAGTTTTGAAAAAATTATCATTTTTTTCGGAAATTCCTCGGAAGTTTCTTGACGAATAGGATCGTCGGAGTTTACGATATTTTCTTGTAGTGTTTCTTTCTATCATATTTTCTCCCTTTTTAGTCACGATGATGGAGATATTGTTTCATTATCAGCTAATCGACAATTTAACATAGGACTGGTTAAGTTTGTTTGTTTGGTTTTTTTTTAAATATTTTTTGGTCAAATGTGATATTTGTAACATTCATACTCCAACTTGAAAAGAAGAAAAAAGTTAGTTTCCTAGTTGGATTATAAATTGAGTTAGTTAGGATTGTATCTTACTGTCAAAATAATTAATCTAAATCTCTGTTGAATATATTTGCACGTTGATACATAAAACATAATATAAGACATCTCTAATTTTACAAACTCCGACGCTTCGTTTAGGATCATGAACATCTGTAGTTTTACAAAACGTGTTTATTGTAAGATGTTTGGGCATTGTTCAAAACGACGAGATTCACAAACTAGATGGTCATTTCCAGGTAATTTGATGTTTGATATTAACTTTACTTTTTGTGCATTGATTTAGTCACAATTTTTTCGAATATAAGGATATAATTAAAGCTTCATGGATAATGGATAGCTAATCAAATTTTTAGTACTTGTTAGATGGACCAAGAGAATAATAATCCAACTACTCTGAATAAGGTTAGCAAAACAACCCATCAAATAGAAATATTAGAGATAACTATTTAACGTAGTTCCAATTAAATAGCATATATTATATTTGGATGTACTATGTTATATAATTTAAAATCTATTGATTCATTTGTAATATCATTTCAAAATTTTAAGTGAATATTAAATTAAAATCTGCGTTATACGTCCTAATCTAATATTTAAAAAACACTGCTAAAACTTTTGTAAAACGGTGTATGTATTCTTCGTGATCTATGTATCACCTTTTTCATCCTTTTATCGAAATAGAAAAGTTATGCCGAAATGAGATTGCGCTACATAAATCGCGTAATCAGAGTTAATCAGCATCATTTCATAATCATGATTTTGTAAGAAAAATCATTTTGGTATTTTCCTACCGCTTGCTCTATTGCTATAATTCTAAGCCTAAATTTTTCTTATAGCGCGTAATCACAGTTAATCAGCATCATTTTATAATGGGAGAGTTGCTGATATGGTGCGTTTTCTAACTTTAATGTCAAGTGAGGTACCTTCGTAGAGAAAATTGTAGAACTAGTACACTTTTTTTGAAAATGTCTAAAATACCCTTACGCTTGGCAGAGTCTGCGTGAATTGTGTAGCCTTAAGGCTAAGGCTGGACAAACTCTGCTTAAATTCTGCTAATTATGTAACCTTAAGGCAGATCTAGTGTGTGAATTGTGTAGCCTTAAGGCTAAAGCTGGACAAACTCTGCTTAAACTCTGCTCATTCTGTAGCCTTAAGACAGATATAGTGTGTCGATTGTGTAGCCTTAAGGCTAAAGCTGGGCAGACTCTGCTTAACCTCTGTTAACTGTGTAGCCTTAAGGCAGATAAAGTGTGTCAGTTGTGGTAGCCTTAAGGCAGATATTGTGTGTGCTTTTTTGTAGACTTAAGGTAGATGTTGTGTATGCTTTTTTGTAGACATAAGGCAGATATTGCTCGACAGACTGTAGCATACTGTTCGCAGGGCATAGCTTGACATTTGCAACGTAACTAAATTGTATAAACGGTCGGATTTTGAAGTACTCCTCTCTTTTCACAATAATAACAAGAATGCCATTACTTCTTACTTTTTTTGAGTTTGCTATAAACCTTTTCAACCTCTCCACCTTTAACCTAAATCTACTATTTCGATTTCACCCTCAAAGGGAGATTTCATATTTTCAAAGAGACGGAAGCGAAATCCGAGTATAAGATTGTTTACAGACTTCGATTTTGAACGAAAGTACGTACCTTCTTCGGAAAGACGATCTTCGTTTACATCTAACAATATCTGCTGGTCAAAGATATTCTAGGGGTTGAAGGCGAGCATATTTTCGGGAAAAACGAACACAGGTAACACTTCAAAACATTACACTAGTTATCTAAACCACCATTTTCTAAACTGCGTCTAGAGCTCTAGTACGTCTTTGGCAGAGCTATTTCTAAAAGACCCTGCCAAAGTGTAGAGCTCTGCGAAAAATCTTCTAAGGTAGTGTGTTGCAGATCTTTTGAACATTCTCTTTTTTGCAGATAATATTGCATTTGTTGACTATTTTTGGACAATGGAAGGTAAAAATGGGTTGGGATTTCGACGTTGATTCAAGAAAAGGAAGCAAGTTGTTTGCGGTTGAAGAACAAATCAAGTATGAGGAATTTCTCCGCATTGTTTGTGAAGATTACAACTTGGAAACGCAGATGAATGCAGTCGAGATTTCTTATAAGTTGCCTACACATATCATGGAGAAAATGCCGAGCGACACACCTCATATCTTCTTGAATAACGATAGGCAACTTCCAAACTTTATGACAATGGCAGAAAAAGAGGTTATCCGGCTTTGTGTGTCATGGAAAAGAAAGGATGGAATTAAAGCAGAAGCTCGGGTAAAGATGAAGCTTGTGATGTCAAAGAGGATGGTGGTGTGGATTTTGATGGTGTTGGTAATGTTAAAGACGAGCATATGATGCCATCACCGAACAAAAGCAGAGACTGCCGACAGTCTGTGAAGAAACAGCAGATGCCGCCTTTATTCTGCGATATATTCTATGACACGCCTATGAAGCCATTACCAATGAAGAAATCTGGATCCATTAAGGTTGGCGAAATATTTGATGACAAGGAAGCATTAATTATGCAATTACGCAACATTTCAGTCATCGAGAAGTTTGATTTCAAAATCGCCACGTCGAGGTAGAAACTATTTATCGCGAAATGTTTTGTTCCTAATTGTTCTTGGAGGATTCGTGCGTCGACTCTGTCAGTTTCATCTGAATCTCCAGAATTTATCGTTCGGATATATAAAGAAGCTCATACATGCTCTGCTGTCTGTAGGTATTCTCGTCACCGACAGGCTAATGCAAAATGTATTGGAAAGATGTATGTTGATAGGTTTAGTGGTGGTAATGATCTTAAAGGAATCACGCCTAAGCATGTAATGAACTGTATTAAGTCGCTACATTACCTTGACATAGACTATACGAAGGCGCATAAAGCGTTGGCATATGCACGAGAGCTGGTCAGAGGTACTTTTGAGAGGGGTTACCAGGACTTACCTTCCTATCTATACAAAATAGAGCAGGCCAATCCAAGTACGATTACAAAGCTTGAACGTGATGCTCAACAAAGGTTTAAGTATTTGTTCATTGCTTTTGGTGCTTCCATCAAAGGATTTGAGTTCTTGAGGAGGGTTGTTGTGGTAGATGGAGCACATCTAACTGGAAAGTACAGAGGTGTTATGCTGGTAGCTGCAGGTCAAGATGCAGATTCGAGTATATTTTCTATACCTTTTGGGATTGTAGACTCAGAGAATGATGCTTCATGGGAATGGTTTTTTACACAGTTGCGTGGTGTGATACTTGATGATAAAAATTTGGCCATTATTCTGACCGTCATCTATCAATCGCAAAGGCCATTGAGAAGGTTTTTCCTACAGCTGATAGGGGAGTATGCTACTATCACCTCAAAAATAACCTCATCTTAAAGTTCAAAAAGAACGCAATGCTCAGTTTGGTGTGTCGTGCTGCATATGCATATCGACCGGTAGATTTTGAAAAATTGTTTGGTGTGAATTAGCAGTTTACTTGGAAGATGCGGAATTTCGATTATGGGCTTGTGCACATTTTCCAGGAGATAGATTTGGTATAATGACGAGCAACATTGCAGAATCCATTAATGACGTGCTTAAGGAAGACAGATCATTTTCTGTTAAACATTTCGTGGAGGGTATTAGAAAGTTGTTGTCAAGGTGGTTTGTGGAAAGGCGAGACAAAGCTGCCTCATTAAAAACAAATTTCCCCCCAAATGTTGAAAAGTTACTGCATGAAAGACACGGTAGCTTAGAAATTTTAATGTTCATCATACTGAGTCAAAGTGTAGCCATGTTACAGGTGGAGATTATGGTTGTGTGGTTGATCTACAAAAGGTATGTAAGTTTGTTTTTGCTATTTATCACTGCCAGTTTCAGGAAACGTATCCTGAGAAAGTCTGCCAGTATCAGGAAACATTTGCCTTGTTTATCTGCTCTGAGTTCGATTCCTTTTTTAAATTTATGATTGCAGAGACTTTGTACTTGTAAACAATATGATGTCGAGAAGATTCCCTACGAGCACGCGATTAAAGCAGCATTAAGTCGGAAAACTGATGAAGCTATCCTGGTGGCTGATCATTTCACAAAGGACTAGTTGTATTCAACGTACTCAGAACCTATAAAACATGTAGACCAAGATTTGATTCTACCACCACACGTAATTAGTGAACAATGTCTGCCACCAGTCATAAAAGTACCTTCCGGTAGACCGAAGACAAAGAGATACCTTTCTGCTATTGAAAAGGCTAAGCGGTTCAAGCGTAATCAATGGAAGAAGAAAAAAACAGAACCTTCTCAGAGTACTCCATCCACAAAGCAAATAACGAAGCAGAGGACTCAATCCACAACGAAGAAAACGAAGGAGAGGACTCCATCTGTTACGAAGAAAATGAAGCAGAGTACTCCATTCAGCGATAATATTTCACCCACTACTCCATCCCCAAAGGTGAAAAGGAAATGATCTCGTAATTCTCCGACTACTCAAACACCAAATAAGGAAGCTAAACTTTTGGAAAGTACTCCACCCCCACAGATGAAAAAGACTATTTTCCAGAGTAGCCCAAAAATTCATCATAGGTGCTCAAAATGCCATAATGCAGGACACAATCGAAAAACATGCCCATTTTCTTGACTCTAGTTTCACTCTGGCTTCAAGTTTATCCCCGCTCACCGCGAAAAAAATCATATAGATATAAATATACTATAGGGTCAAAGTTTTGGCTCTTCTTGATTGATATGGAGTGCGTGGGGTAGAAATTTAGTTTTAATATGATGGAAAAAGTAGTTGACTTGTATTGCGAAAAAGAATATGTGGAGTTCAAATCCGGTTTTAAATAGAGTTACTAATTAGAATCCAAAGCAAGTATGAGAGTTATCAATCATAATCTAAATATTTACATCAATAAACTTCAATAGAAAAATGCCATAATGCAGGACACAATCGAAAAACATGCCCATTTTCTTGACACTGGCTTCACTCTGGCTTAACTCTGGCTTCACTCTGGCTTCAAGTTTATGTAAACAAGGAAACAAATCTTGGTTTATAACTTTATTTATTTGTCCTTATTTATGGTGCTCTGTTGTTTTGTTAGTCTTTAGTTTGATGTGGGTATCATAAAATAGTCGGTATCGCAGAGTGTGCATCTGGTATCGTAGAATCTGCATCTGGTATCGCAGAGTCTGCATCTGCATCAGGTATCGCGGAGTCTGCGTCTGGTATATGCATGAATCATCCATTAATCTGCTATTAATCTTCCTGTGCTCTACTATAGATTTTACTTTTATTTTCATTTAAAATATATATATGCTCAACAAATCCGAGGGTAAAACACGTTATTCAATTAAAATCCACATCTTGAATTACGGAATCATAACTTTTCAAAAATTTATAAAGACAGAAACAAATAAAATTAGAAGAAATAGTTCAAATCTCCTATGTAATGCGGCAAAGCTGTCTTGCGAACCAATACAGGTAGCAGTTTTCGCATCCAGGTTGATATTCGTGCTCAGTGGCACAATTTGGAAAAGGCAAATCTGGACAGTCGGCGTATTGCCACGTTGATGCAAAAGAATGGTTCATGGCTGGATAGAAAGCTACAACCGCATCCAGAACCTCATCCCCAAGCCTAGTGAGTTTTTCAAAATCACCTTCAGCGTGTACGTCGACACATAATTTGAGAAGTTGTGCAGCCCTTTTCGTACGTCCAGCACAAACACACAACATTCCACAGAGATAAGTTGCGTTAGCACTGAAAGGGACAAGCCGTTCCAAAAGCTCCATGGCTGCGCTGATGTCTTGTTCTGCGGTCACGAGTCTTGCAGCCTCATAATAAATAGCGGTTGGGTTTCCGGCGTTTAAGCATCTTACAAAAAAGCTGCGATTCGCCCCATCTAGGAGAATTTTATCTGTGTCCTCACATAGATCGTCGATATTAAGTTCCTTGAGGACTTCATCACTGTACACTACATCTCTACCGATCCGCCCTATTCGAAGGATGTGTCCGAGTCTCCACAAGGTGACGCGGCCAAGTTTTCGTGCAATGACAGAGATAATGTCTGAAGGGAGCTCTGGTATTTGCATGTTAACCTACGATGTGATGCGGTATTTGGATTTTAAAAATAATTAACAGTCACTCTGATCGTAAACAATCTACTATTTTTATAGAAAAGAAAAGAAATGAAAGGGGTCGATCTTCCTTTAAATTGTCTTGGAAAAGAAAACTCAATTTACAGGGACATCGGTCAAACATTTAGTACATTCATTGCACGCGCCTCATTTAATGGCTCTACATGAGAGGCATGCGGGATGATTACTGTGCAACCGCTCAAATATCATAACATAAGATACTCTGCCTTCGAAAAGACAACTCAATTTAATAAGAAATGGCAGAGAATGCGCGTAAATTTACCGCGACATTAAATGGCGCGAACACCCATAAGAATAAAGGACAAGTCATTTTTTACACATGAGGAGATGAATGACAGCTTAGTTGAATACAAATTCCCTAGTCTGCGAAACCCCTAGAGTCTCTATATCTATTTGTTTACCAAAGACACAACATTCATATTCTTCGTCTCTCTTACCAACTTTGCGACCATGGGTTATAGTCTAACTCGAATTAAAATGGACCTTAAGCGGATCCAGGAGGATGTTCATACACAGATCCTCAGGACAGGTATAAAATCTAGAACTCCCAAGTCTTTTTGGAGTTAGAGGTAGTATTATTTACGGATGATAATAGGAACTTTACGGATGTAGTATTATTTAGATTAAATGTCTGAGTTGAGTCTTATATATTTTAGGTCCCGTTGGTGATTGTGTTTAAGAATGGGAAGCAGCTATCAATGGACCCTCCGACAGTCCCTATGCCGGAGGGATTTTCTTGCTTACAATCCATTTTCCTCCGGATTATCCGTTAAAGGCGCCAAAGGTTTGCTTTTTGCTTTTTCAGTTAATTGTTATTTGTTGCAGGATGAAACTTCACTCTTCATCATCTTGCTTTTAATTGTTATTCTCTTTCTCTTTGCATGCAGGTGGCTTTCAAAACAAAGATTTACCACCCAAACATCAACGCAAATGGAGCGATTGACTATGATATCTTGAGAGAAAAATGGTGTCTTGCTTTAGCAGTGTCCCAGGTTTGGAATTTTTTTAGATTTAACAAAGTTTTGTCGAAAAAAATACTTCAACCAAACATGTGTGTTAATGGGATGGATTTTTGTTATGGAATTAGGTTTTGATGTCAATTTGCGCGCTGACTGACCCAATCCTAGATGATCCTTTTGTGCCGGAGGTAGCCCATATTTACAAGACTGACAAATCCAGGTTCGAGTCAACTGCGCGAAGCTGGACGGAGAAGAATGCAATGGGATCAGAGTGAGGTGGTGGAGCCAAAGAAAGGAGCTGTCTCACCTGTGTTCTTTAGTATCTTTTCTATGTTTGCTTTAATATCTTTTGAAGACTGGTTTGCTATAAGTGTTTCGTTTTGAACTCGCGGATTAATTCGGTTATTTTGCTCTAAGTGTTTCATTTTGAACTCGCGGATTAATTCGGTTATTTTGAGCGAAGGCGCAGTATCTGCTTGTACTCTGCATCTTAATTGATATTCTCTTTCTCTTTGCATGCAGGTGGCTTTCAAAACAAAGATTTACCACCCAAAAATCAACGCAAATGGAGCGATTGACTATGATATCTTGAGAGAAAAATAGTGTCCTGCTTTAACCGTGTCCCAGGTTTGGAATTTTTTTAGATTTAACAAAGTTTTGTCGAAAAAAAATACTTCAACCAAACATGTGTGTTAATGGGATGGATTTTTGTTATGGAATTAGGTTTTGATGTCAATTTGCGCGCTGATGACTGACCCAATCCTAGATGATCCTTTTGTGCCGGAGGTAGCCCATATTTACAAGACTGACAAATCCAGGTTCGAGTCAACTGTGCGAAGCTGGACGGAGAAGTATGCCATGGGATCAGAGTGAGGTGGTGGAGGCAAAGAAAGGAGCTGTCTCACCTGTGTTCTTTAGTATCTTTTCTATGTTTGCTTTAATATCTTCTGAAGACTGGTTTGCTATAAGTGTTTCATTTTGAACTCACGGATTAATTTGGTTATTTTGCTATAAGTGTTTCATTTTGAACTCGCGGATTAATTCGGTTATTTTGAGCGAAGGCGCAGTATCTGCTTGTACTCTGCATCTTAAAGCAGATGATGGGCGGACTCTGCATTTAGGCTGCATCTACATCGCTTACACTGAGCATATACTGCGTCTTCCCAACTTGTTTTTATCCACAAATGTGAATTTAGACTATAGGCTCTGATACCATGTAAGAATTTAGAGAATAGATTCTGAAGATCAGAGAGTATAGAGAGAGAGAGTAAAGAGAGAGTGTCTGAATCTTCCTTATAGTTCTGTATATCTTTTTCTTTACATACGAATACACTTATATAGACAATTAACTAATATGGAGAAACTTTGTTGAATCTTCTCTAGGAAGCTAGTTTTTTACTCTGCCAGAAGTCTGCTGAAGCTTTACTCTACCAGAAGTCTGCTTCATGTCAGCCTTCTCTTCAACATGTCTACCAAAACAAAATAAAGTATACATCAATTACTGAACTATTATAACGAGACATACATAAGTGTTACTCCGAGTCTCAAAAGATTGAGTGAAATAACATTAAACAACACAGTTGACGAGGTTTATTCTAGGTGGTATTGTTACGACGAATAGGGTCATCAATGTATGCATCTTCAACCATTGAGAAACCACCGGTCTTAACAACCCTTAGTTGCTGGATTGCTTCTTCAATGGCAGGAATTGCTGGATTTATGAGGAGTTCAGAGAATGGGTAGAGAGCCGAGACACGTATCTCACCTGCAATGCCAAAGAGTCACCTAGTCATATATGTTAGTTCTCTATGGCTGAATGAAGTAGTAACACTACCTCCAAAATAGTCCATATTCCAATTTCGTAGCACGCATAATATGACCTTCCCAATTGGCTGAAGTCGCCAGAAGTACTCAAATTCATCAGCAAATATTCCCTTCGCAATACAGTTGATATTTTCGCCGCTGTAGCTCACAAAGACGAATTTATAGTACTTCGCTCTCAAAAGACATCCTAAACTATAAACATAATTAACTTACCTGAAATTTCTCAATGTGAAGTGTAGAACTTTGTGACCAGGGACAACGTAAACGTCATCTGTGAAGCCTTGATAAATTTCTAATTTCTTGACTTTCACAATAGCACCAAGCAAATCAACTGTGTTATAGAGCAACATTAATATAGATTATTTGATCTGACGTGAAATGGAAAATCAAACAACTAATATTCCATCAATACTTACCAACACTAATCTTCTTATGCAATGAGCCATTTAGAACTCTGCGAAATGGAGATAACGACACCATATGGTTACCACAGATTCGTGCTACCTTTTTAATGATCGATTCTTCATGGAAGAAGATATGGAACTCATGGTGTGTTAGTTTCCACTGACCCGGCCTCGTCGTCACTTCAAAATCCCTAATCCAATACCATTCCCCTTCAGCCACGTCTTCAAACTTTGACAACAGATGATTTCGAATGGTTGCAGAGATCCGAACACGCTAAACCATAAAACCAAAGATTGTATCTATTCCTCTAAAAATTAAACAAAATCATGTATTCCTAAGAGACAACATAAGGACATCAAAGCATGCATTTCTTACGGCGTGATAATCAGCGAGAAGCAAGTGTCTTTCAGGTTGAAAGCGTGCATAGTGCTCTCCAAATTCTCTTACGACTTGAACCAAGATTCTTCCACCATTCTTCATGAGTGACAAATCTAGAACCATATCTAAATGAGCCATTTTTTTGGACTGAAAGTTTTAGAGAAAAGTTTGGAAGAAAAATTTTGAGCCTGAAATGTTTGGAGAAAAGTGTTGGAGCCTGAGAAGTTTTGATTGTTTTGAAGAAACGATTGGATTGAAGAACGGTAAATAATCAAAACTGACTTTTTACGGTTCCAAAAAATGTTAAAGATTCAAAGCAATATCACATCACAAGTTTGGTTCGCGAAGCGCCACGTGTCGATAATCGCATGATGCAATACGAGAAACAAGGCATTGCCGTAATTGTTAGAATGCGTAGTGTCATGCATTTACTTTCTCTGCATTTAATTGGTAAAACAAACAATAACCTATAATTACCGTTATTTCGGAATAATATTTTAGATAAGTTATAGGAAAATATTTCAAACTTCCTTACTGCAGAGTACGAACAGACGCTACGAATTCTCTACGCCTAGTACTGCTTGTGAATACATAATCATTACGTATATAATAAATTAAGAATATATAGTAAAAATGAAACTTACTTTTCACGGTTCCATTGCTGAAGGGGACTTATTTGCTAGTTTCTATGATTCTTTATTATGGGGCCCATATTGATGGACACTCTAGCAGAGGAAGAGCGGAATTCTTTAACTGATACTACAATAACTTTTGATTCAACGTAGAACTACTTTTAAAAATAACTTTTTAGACGCAACTCAATAAACTTATTGAATTGGTCATTGGAGATATTTAGAAGAGTTAAGTATAATATTTCAAACTTCACCACATCAGAGTACGAGCAAACTAATATACTGCGCTTTCTCTATTTATAATCTGCTTATTAAATAATGTTAGTATTTACTTTGCTCTTACTCTGCCTACGACAGAAGAAGAAGAACAGACCTCTATTTTTATTCTGCGTATTCTTTTATGGGGCCCATTTTGCTGGACGCTCTATCAGCAGAGGAAGAAGAAACTAATAAATGATGGGTCAGACTGGTAGCATGTAGTATCAAAGTTGAGTTGCAGTAGATGTTATATTTGATATAACTTGCAGTAAAAATATGCTGTAGAAACTGCAGATTTATGTGGTGAGTTTTCTTTTACTCTGCATTTTACAGGAGAAGGTGGGAGAAGTCTATTTGGATTATGCAGTTTTGCTTTATAGAGTGTGAATTAAGCGCGTTTAGTTTTTAATCTGCTCTTACTCTGCATATAATCGTTGAGTTATAGCTCCTCTACGAAACATAAAGTATCAAGTTAAGAAATTACTAATACTTAAACAAGTAGAAAACAGAAGAAGAGGACGACCGAAACAACACCAACAAGTGCTCCAATCATTAGCGTCACGATCATGTCCTTTTGTCCAAACACCCTGTCATGAAGATTCAGAACCATCCCCTGAAGCGTATTGAAATCATTATCCGCCAATTCAAGATTCAGAACCGTATCCTTTAGCTTCTTCAACTCTTCGTCACAACTCCGCAGCAAGGGCAACATCTGGTCCCGCGAGTACAAGACATTGTTCCACATCATCCGGGGGTCTACGTTGTCGCCACTGCTATCAGATGTAATGTACCCAATGCGAGCCTCTAGTAAACCCATCTCAGCCTTAATGTCCTGGAACTCATCCATCATGGCGTCATCCCACCATCGCCTTGTGTGGTGGATGCGACATCCATCCTAATCGTACAATATACAGGACAAACGTAAATGAAATCATTAATCGTACAATATACGCGGCTTCTCTGCAATAACTGTATTAGACGTATGTGGTGTAAAGCAGATTACGGCACATTTTACGCAGATCATAGCATTTTGCTTGAATAGCAGTGGCATATTCGATAAGTAAGAGATAAATAATAACTGAATGTACCATAACATTAACAACCGTTTGTTAGAATGCGCAGTATCATGCATTTACTTACTCTGCATTTAATTGGTAAAACAAACAATAACGTATAATTACTGTTATTCCGAAATAATATTTTAGATAAGTTATAGGAAAATATTTCAAACTTCCTTACTGCAGAGTACGAACAGACGCTGCGAATTCTCTACGCCTAGTACTGCTTTGTCTTTGCATTTATCCTAACCTTATATTAAACTTCCCAAAAACCAATAGTATTTTTATTGTCTCAAAAACATTTACGATTGTGAATACGTAATCATTACGTATATAATAAATTAAGAATATATAGTAAAAATGAAACTTACTTTTCACGGTTCCATTAAAAATATTAAGAGTCAAAGCAATATCAACTCACATCACATCATGAACTCTTATACAGCCATACGCTGCAGCCATCAATGGCAAGTGCGGGTTGCGCCAATTACTTTTGATTCGACGTAGAACTACTTTTATAAATAAGTTTTTAGCAGCAACCCAATAAACTTATTGAATTAGTAGAAAATTATAGTATAATATTCAAACTTCAAGACAGCAGAGTACGAGCAAACTTCATATACTGCTCTTACTCTGCCTACGATGTGTCGATAATCGAGACATCTATTTTTAATCTGCGTATTTCTTTCTGGGGCCCATTTTGCTGGACGCTCTATCAGCCGATGGTGTCCGAATGGTAGCATCTAGTATCAAAGTTGAGTTGCAGTAGATGTTATATTTGATATAACTTGCAGTAAAAATATGCTGCATAAACTGCAGATTTATGTGGTGAGTTTGCTTTTACTTAGCATTTTACAGAAGAGGCTGGGAAAAGTATATTTGGATTCTACGGTTTAGGGGGAAAATTGAAAATTCAAATATCTTTGAATTTTTAAACATTATCAATCTCGTGGCAAATACGGGCTCATACCCATATATAGAACTGATCCTAATGGTACTACCGAAAATAAACGATAAAAAAGCACGCATTTGTTATATAACAGAAGAATCAAAGGACAACGTATAAGTGTAGTGGTAATTACATTTCTATCCATTTGGCATATCTCGCCACGTCATCATTATTTAGTCGCAAACCAATGGCAGATCAATAGCAAACCAACGGCAGATCAATAGCAAAACTAAATAGATAAATGTGACAATTGCAAAACTAAATAGATAAAAAACAGGTGATATTCTACGAAATGTCCGGGGAACGGTCACGCTTCATCCCTCTAGAACTCCCAGGAACATCGCAGCCAACGTCGGCCGATCCAAACTCGCGACTTATACGATCCAAGAACCTTGACTGCTGGGTCAAAGTTGTTGCCACAACCCTAACCGAATCCACAGCCCTCTCCACATTCCGAAGCCGAGTCTCCAAACCACATATTTTAGCACGTAGGGCTTCTCCCTCCAACACCAAGTCCTCGAAACGAGGACAATGAACATTAGTGATGCGAGACGGATACACGTTTTGCCAAGTAAGACTAAGGCAATCCAGGCTACCTGGACGGACCTCTACTTTGTCGATATCGGCCCGAAGAGAACTCATGTCAACTGCGGTGTCAGAGAGAAGAAACTCAGTGCGCCGGTAAGGGAGTGGAATAAAAAAAAGGGCATTAGGAAAATTGGGATATGTACGACGGTTCTGCGTTGTTAGAACTAATGAAGCGCAACAGAGAGAAAACACATGTTAAAAGAGTTAGCTTGATCAATTCGCCAGAGTCTAATGAATTTTTTGTAAGAGGAAAATTACCTGAATCCGACCACAAGCGGGGAAGTCTGTCAGGACCGGAATGACGAACAAAGAAGTAGTTAATCTTGTCATCATCACCACCCTCAATTTGGAGGGGAAGTTCAACTGGAGATCTGCAACCATCAGGAAGAACAAGTTCATATCTATTAGACCAGGGGTCTATACTCCTAACCTCAAAAGCCCCAAAAATCATAGCACTGGAAATAGTGATTCTAGATAAGTTCGACAGTATTTGGAGGGCGTTTATCAACCCCCATGAGCGGGCATTAAGCTGGCTGGGTGCAATCCGAAGTTCTTTACAAAACTCCATTATCAAAAAAGACAGGCAATGGCGGAAACCTGCCCGAAAAGAAGACCAATAGAAGGTGATATAGCCTACCGGAGGAATCCCGGGCACATCTTGTACCTCTGGATATTTGAACCAATCCGAATTTCTTGGCAGAGCAGGAAGAACACTGTTGGGTTCGCTCCCGCCAGAGGAAGAAGAAGATGAGGAAAAGGCAGACATCGGATTCAAAGAAGATTGGTGAGACTGATGGGTAGAAAAAAAGAATAAAAGATACGCTTGCGTTCTGTAGCTTTTGGATTATCTTTGTTTTGTTTGTACACCCAAAAAAAGAAGAGATCTTTTATACTCGTTGAAAGGAAACCGTATCGGTATGGAAGCCCTAATAGGTCATACTCTGCAGTAATTACTAGACGACTCTGAGATGATGCTGCGCCATGCGAAGGGCCACGTGTCGATCATCGCATTATTGAACACGAGAAACAAGGTAAATTATTAATTGTTCTACTACAATACGTCATACGCCACGTCTCGATCATTCATGGTAGAACATGTTAAATAAGTAATGGCAGTGATTGCGACTACTCTTTTTATATTCTGCAATAAATTTAATAGTACTCTGCTTAGGCACCTTCTCTGCATATACTCTACGAAATAACGGGTTAAATGATGGGAAGGTGGACCGCTGAAATGATGGGAAGGTGGACCGTTGAAATGACAGCTAAGCAAAAAAACTGACGTACGTGGTTTGCTTTATCCCTCTCATCTATTAAAGAAAGAAGAACCCTCAAAATAACTTGCGGCTTCTCTTCTACTCAATATTTTTTTTAGTCTGCGCAGTTGATTTTTATTTTTAATAGGCACATTCTCTGCATTTTACTCATTTACAGACACATATTCAAGACATCATGGCATCAGATCATTCGAAGAAAAGAAAAGCACCAATGTCAGACCTGGAGTTGGAAGCAGAAGAGAAGCGGAATAATGCAGTTATGGAGGCGGAAAAGGAAGGAAAGGATCTCCTGAGGGCAATTCTTCTGCTGGTGCGATCTCAAATGAGAGCGAAGGACGAAACTCACCGCGTCAAACTCAAGTTGGAAAGAATAGCCGGTAAACGCTCTATGTTGGAGAAGATGATGCATGAAGAACAAGTGGTCATGGATGCTAGGCGGCAGCAGTTAGCAGAGAAAGAAATGATTGTTGAGGAGGAGCTGAGAGGAATTACAGTTCCTCGTATTGATTGGTTAAAACTTGATCTTTCGTTTATGGAGGACTAAAGTTATGTAGAACTCTTGTTATCCTAATTATTTTACTTTTCTTAAAATTTCAACAACATTTAGTTTATTTGTTGTTGTTTATCTTCTCTTGGATTTGTTGTTTGTACTCTTTTCTTCGACTTGTGTTTCTGTGTGTATTCAAAACTTTCAAACTACATCTCCTTTTGGATGCAAACTACGGTTGGTGCAGAGTAACCTACATCTCGTTTTGGATGCAAACTACGGACAGATTTTGGTGCAGAGTACAAATAGACTTAAATATAGAAGCAGAGTAACAAAAAAGTATGCCAAGCAGAGGACCTAGGTTTGGAGCATATTTTAGGCAGATTTTGAACTTATGTTTATATAAATACAAGAGTGGTTAACGAAATCCACTTAAAATTACAAGAGTGATGACGCTAGATATTCCAACTTCAATGAAACTCTGCTGATTTTTATTATACTAAATGGAACGCAAACGCATACTCTTATAACAGTTATGGGCCCATGTTTATGTTGAGTGTAAGCAAAGCAGATGCAGAGTATGAGCAGGTGCTGCGTATTCTCGGTTTACACTCTATAAGCGTAGTTTATGATGCGTGAAAACGAAGAATAAGCAGAATAAGTTCTCTTCTACTAAGGAAGGAAAAACATAAATTCTGCTTGTACGCCGCAGAGTTTATGTTTTTCATCCTTAGTAGAAGAGAACTTATTCTGTCCATGTTTATCCTGAGTGTAAGCAAAGCAGATGCAGAGTATGAGCAGGTGCTGCGTATTCTCGGTTTACAATCTATCAGCGTAGTTTATGATGCGTGTAAACGAAGAATAAACAGAATAAGTTCTCTTCTACTAAGAAAGGAAAAACTTAAATTCTGCTTGTACGCCATAGAGTTTGGTTAATGTAATATTTACTAGAACAAATCTCCATATTTACTATATACATATATTTACTAACCATGCAATTAAATTTGAACATTGTAGGGATCGTAGATACTTGCAATAATTGACTCATCACACATGCGTTGATCGGTATACGAAGATGTCTCATCCAACACCTCCGCAGCCAGCTTCGTCCTCCAGGTCATCATTTTTTCATTACACAGTTCTCTTCCTGATAGCGGCAATCCTAACATGTGACACTCAATGTATTTGAGTGCGTATACTCCACAATCACCTACTTGTCGACGCATTTTGGGAACGTCTTTTACAATTGTGATTGTAAAAGCTGCTTGATCGTAGTCTTGAGGAAAGAACATATGAATTGCGGCAGGAACCATTTCAGCAAAAGCTCTCGCAGCTGTCACAATATCTGATTCTGGAGTATTTAAGGAATCATATAAGTAGACAACCCGGTCAACCAATGATATGACCGTCCCAACCCAATGATTCGAGCTCACGTGTAGAATGAAGTATAACGTATCAACGTCTTTGCCCCAGGCCAAATTTGTTGCAGCATAAGTTGGAAGAATACCGTGTACATTCTCGTGAGTACCACCAGGCCATCTTTCAAGCTTACGCCAGTCCTTGTACCGATTCTTCCAAAGCATTTGAAATGCTGCATCCAATATAGCAATCCGCGGAGTCTTGAAAGAACTAGGATTTCTCTTTAGCCTTAGTCTATACAAGTTCAGTGCTGCGTCAAGGTGCTGATAATAAAAGAAGGACAAATGTTAGGCACCAAAGCAGAGTCTACTAGACACACAACCATAACGGTCTGCCAGCTAAACATGAAATAAACACTTTTGTCAGATCCACTGTTGACGTGGAAGAATGTACTTACCATATCGTGTAACCATTCCCGCGGCTTCAAAAGTAAGTTGAAGAATTCACGGGCCATTGTTTTCTCTCCAAATGGATAAATATTTGTTCTATCGAAGAAAATCAACATTCAAATTAGACTGCAAGATAAAATAGACGATCTTATAGGCTGTGTGTACTTACTCATCGGCTCTGAATACGTTCATCTTGTCCACCAGTGTTTTGTCAATATCTCCAAATACAATTTCGTAAGCAGATTTCTGGGCCAGTGGTTTTGCGTTGTTGCTAGGTACAACAGGAAGCGCAGTCGATTTGCTTAACCTTTCACTCCTCCTTGTTGTTAGCTTGTTGGTCTGGCGAAGATTTCTGGAGCTTTCGTATATTTCGATTTGAGATGTAGTTAGGTGGACTGAATCCACTGATGGTTCAATGATATTAACTGGCTGGGAGTTTCCTTTTCCTCTCCCTCTTCCTCTTCCTCTTCCTCTTCCTCTTCCTCTTCCTCTTTCTTCAATGATTTCAGTGTCAATCAGTGAGCCTTTACCATCTTCAGCAGTGGAAGCAACTGTCTCCATGCAGACGTTGGTTATCAATGCCGTAATGGGATCCTTAATGCATACATTAGCTTCATCTGCTGCAGCGGCATCCTTAATGCATACATTGCTTTGATATGCGGGAGTGACATCCTCTGCCTGAAGGCATGCTTTGGGATCATTATCTTCTTTTTCTTCTTTGGCATCTTTTGCCTTTTCACTCCCATCAATTTTTTCACCATCTCCAACTCTACCATCATCTTGAAGATGTTCTTCTTTGGCATCCTCTACCTTTTCACTCCCATCACTTTTTTCAACATCTCCAACTCTACCATCATCTTGAAGATATTCTTCTTTGACATCTTTTGCCTTTTCACTCCCATCACTTTTTTCAACATCTCCAACTCTACCATCATCTTGAAGATGTTCTTTTTTGGCATCCTCTGCCTTTTCACTCCCATCACTTTTTTCAACATCTCCAACTCTACCATCATCTTGAAGATGTTCTTCTTTGGCATCCTCTGCCTTTTCACTCTCATCAATTTTTTCAATATCTCCAACTCTACCATCATCTTGAAGATGTTCTTCTTTGGCATCCTCTGCCTTTTCACTCCCATCACTTTTTTCAACATCTCCAACTCTACCAACTTCTTGAAGATGTTCTTCTTTGGTATCCTCTACCTTTTCACTCTCATCACTTTTTTCAGCATATCCATCTCCATCATTACCATCATCTTGAAGATGTTCTTCTTTGGCATCCTCTGCCTTTTCACATTTGTATATTTTTTCCCCATATAACATATCTTGAAGATTTTCTTGTTTGGCATCCTCTGCCTCGATGCCATCTGCCTTTTCACTGCAATCTATTTTTGAATCATCTCCTACTTGTTCTTGTTTGGCATCCTCTGCCTTGATGCCATTATCAGTTACTTTTTCTTTGCCATCTCTTACTTTCTCATTTGAAAAGGAGCCAGAGGCAATAACCTTGATTCCTTCTCCTTCGTTGTCTTTGCCATCTCCGTTGTTATCCACCGTCGTCTCTTCTTTGTCATTCTGCAAAATTTCAAAGTAATGACTGTTACATGAACTCAGCTTCAACCTCTTACACCTTAAGGGCATACTCTGCCGTATAGGATATTAAGGGATGCCAATGATGAATAGTATTGAATGCCATTATTAGTCTGTCGTAACAATTACATGTCTCACATAAATGAATGATACAACGTAGGCAAGCAGAGTATGCCATGCCCCTATATTGTTTTACCACATCTGATAGAGCATGATATCACATATCATGCCAGTGCTTTTATTTCAACAATTGCTGAGTTGGACATACCATGCGATTGTCAAGTTTTAGTTTGTTGTTAGAGAAGCGAGTATCTTGCTCGAAACAAGTCATCCTCTCCATCAGCTTTCCAACGACCTGTGCCAACTTGTTTAAGGTTTCACCAAAAACAGTCTGCTGTTCCATGCTGGTTCGTTGCTGTTCCAAATTTGCTCGTTGCTGCTCAAGTCTGGCATTTTTAATTCTAGCTACAACTACGTCAAACTTGGTCTGCTGTTTATCCAGGATAAATTCAATGATGTCGACGACCTCTGTTGAACCAGTATATGGGATTTTAGCTACAGAGAACTTCGGTTTCATGACATACCGTCCGTCATCTTCTTCTTCTTCTTCTTCTTTTTCATATTCTTCAATTTCCTTCCGCTTCCTCTTCCTCTTTTCTCCATTTTGCTCTTCAATTCCCTTTCTCTTTTTCCCTTTTCCTCTCTTTCCTTCATTATCTACTTTCCTTTTTTTTCCAGTGCGGTTTTCTGGGACTGGCGGCGTTTTTGAGATGCTCCATTTGATGTCCGACAATGGCTGGCCAGAGAGAATGTATTTGATGAGATTATCAAGCTTGAAATCTATTACGTCGTTACCTTTCCAACGTGGATAGATTTCTGCCCGGGATCTGTCACACATAGTAATTACAATCACCTACAAAACAGTTATATGGTTACATAAATGTCAGCCAGAAGTCAGCCAGAAGTCAGCGTAACTCTGCCAGAAGTCTAGCGATGGTAATATGTAAACTTGTGGCAGAGTCTTTTTGCAGACGCTGCCACTGTGGCTTACTCTGCCAAAACTCTACATTTTTACTTCAACAAACTATGCCAAAGATATACATACCTCTTCACTGGAGAAGACCTTCTCCATATCGGGTCTGACAACTTTTCCCTTGTATCTTAGCAGATGTGTACCTTCAAAAGCTATAGGTGTTCCCAAATTTTCTCCCACTTTGGGCACATAAGCATACGCTCAGACCTATAGAACTTGCACGAACCCCTTCAAAACATAAGAGTCTTGCCATATCTTCTCTTTAGTTACTAACTTAACCTGCTCAACAAGATCTTTGTAAGCAACCCTCCCCCAGGGATACCCTTCGAAAGTTGCCAAATCTATCACCAACCTAGCTAGGTTAAGGGGAATTTCGGTACGCCGATCAACACCCAACAGCCCGTTAGACAGAATAGCTAGGTAACTAAGCCTAATTTTATCTTCCGTGGACCAAGATTTGCTTATATCTCCACCATGCTTCATACACAATTTCACTATGTCCTCAATACAAGGGCTAGGACGGCGTATTTTGAGAAGACCCCGAAAGCGATTCCAGCTTTGGTGATTAGCTTCAGAAGATACCAACCCATCCAACTGCGTAATTTCATTACAGTTAAGACCTGTGATCTCTTCAAACTCGAAGAGCGAGAACCGTGCTGGCTGCCCCGCAATCAAAAACCACAACTCAAATGGGCTTTCACACTCCAATTGTTTGCAAATAAGATGGTGATGCACAAATTTCGCACTCCATCTGAAACCTAACTTCTCAAACTTACAAATAACTCCTAGCGGTGACTTGCGGACATAATCCCACACTTCCTCACCCACTACACCTTCCACCAGTGAAAGATGATTGAAATTCGAATTGTAGTTAATCTGGTATTTGGATCTGGCTCGTTTCCTTTGGAAAAAATAATGGCAGGAAAATCCATCTCGTAATCATTCATATACATGATATATTCGAAGGAGAAATATCGGAAAAATGAAGAGATCGGAGAATTATCGGAGAAATGAAGAAAATGAAGAAAGAGATCGACAAAATTAAAGATACGCTCCTCTGCTCTAGGGTTGCCGAAGGGAAGTAGAAGAATAGTCAATCTTGTGTTTTCCAAGCTTTCTGGGCTTCATGGGCCTGTATATATTGTGGAAGTATTTTAAAACTAATATTACCTAATTAAGACGGCGCCCCCTTTTGTCGTACAGTTAAGTCAGCGCCGCCTTTTTCTTTTAGTAGAAACTCTTCAAAAATGCTGCGCTACATCGGCATACAGTCTGCGAAACCCTAAACCACTCAAAACGAATTAAAAACTGTGATTAACATTTGTTTAGACGTCATAACTCCAAAGTGATCTTCAATCTAAGTGTTTAAAATCTTATTTACATTGAAAACACAGAATGGAAGAAAAATCAATAACCATGGTAAATACCAAGGAAATGTTTCACATAGTGTCGTGTTCAACAAAGATACACGAAGAAACATATGATAACGATTTTTTTTGTCTGAGTTATTCTTTTTAACATAAGTTTTACTTTGAAACCAGTAAGAAATAATGTATGAAGGTAGTGGAAGTATATACAAACATACAACAACAAAAAATCACTACAAACGAATTCTCCTATATCAATCTGCATTCGGTCTGCCGTTGGCGACATTCATTCAGTCTGCGATACCCTAACCACTCGGTTTTCACTGTGGAGTTTTTCTTTTTAACATAAGTTGTACTTTGACAACAATTAGAAATTAAAGAAATAATGTATAAAGAAAGTGGAAGTATATACAAATATACATCAACAAAAACTCTCTACAAACGAATTCTCCGATTGCGATCTGCCTTCGGTCTGCCGTTGGTGATATTCAGTCAGTCTGCGATACCCTACCCACTCGGTTTTCACCGAGTTTCTCGAGTTTTCTCGTTTCGGCTTATACCGGTTAATGCACTACTAGTGATTGTCTTCTGCCGTTGGTGATATACATTAAGGGTAGCGCTAGTATTTTCAAAATTATTTTAGAACATAACTAAAATTATTTCACAACCACGAGCACTTCAACAAGAATCAGTCACCATTCTTTTCAAGGCACCTGCGAGTTTGAGGAGTGGACACAAGAAGGGTTCAAGCACTTGAAGGAGTTGGAGGATATATGGACTACTTGACCTATCCCGCGCCAACCATGCATTTCCTTACCACGGTGAAGTTCATTGAGGATGAAGCGAATGGACATGGATATGTCTACTTCATGGTTGGGCCAACCCAATACTCACTCACATTCGGCCCGTTTCCCTAACAACACGCTCGCATAGCGCTTCATGGATGAGGACGAGACGCCTTTGTGTTGTTTCTTCCACCCCTTCAAGATTACAACTCTGATCACTTCTTATAAAACTGTTTATGAGTTTATGTTTGTTTGTTTTTTTTTGTCGGGAGTTTATGTTTTATTATGAAGAAACATAAGTGCAAAGCTAATTGGAAGGAGTCAATGTTCAGCTCTTTTTTGTAATGACTTATCCTAAAGTCTGATACCAGTCTTGCTTTGGTCTACCGTTAGGTGGTTTGGTCTGCGAAACCCTAACTGTAAAAAAGCACATTAGTGTATACCAAATTTTTGTATAATACAAGTAGAATATAAACAGTGTTTGCGTATACTCTGCTTCCAACGGCAGAGACTGAGAACGCTTTGTTTTTCTTCTGCGAGTAAAAGCAGAGACTGCGCATACTCTTTTCTCTCTCTACTTGTACTCTGCGTAGTCTACATTTACTTACGTTGCAAATGTCAACATGTAGACAGTGTGCCACCGGTCCGCGGTAACTCTGCTGGTCTTAAGGGGTAGCGCTGGTATTTCCAAAAAAGTGTACTAGTTCTAAAATTTTCCCTACAAGAATACCACGCTTGACATTAAAATTAGAAAACGTACCATTTTGAACTATTTCTTCTTTCATAATCAAAAAATCATTTTGGTATTTCCGCTTGCTCTATTGCTATAATTCTAACCCTAATTTTTTCTTATAACACGCGGTGGTGTGTCTATATATACTATAGTCATGCAAATCGTCAGAATTAATTAATAGAAAATGAACGATAGACTTGTTAAACATTTCAACTGCCACTTTGAAAGATGCGGAATACAAATGTGAAGAACGACTTTAGAGATTAGATCACGTCAAACAAAACATACGATCTTGCCTTATAAATAGAGAGCGCTCATATCTCACAAACAACACACAATCTAAACAACACATATAACAAATCTTTAAAATATTCTGTGTCGAAATGAGGGTTTCTCAATCTCTCATTGCTAATGTCACATTTGGCATTGGTCGTTCCCTTTGGCAATTCTTACGATCCAAGTCCAGTCCAAGACTTCTGTGTGGCCATTAATAACCTCAACAATGGTGGTAAGAAAAAAACCTTTTTTCTTTAATTCTGTACTTATTTTTCTCCTTTACTATGATAAAATCTGATGTTGTAATATATACTTTTCGAAACAATATTTCTACGTGTAGTTTTTGTAAATGGTAAATTCTGTAAGGATATGAAGCAAGTGAAGGCAGAAGATTTCTTCTACTCAGGTTTCAATAAAGCCGGAAGCACCGATAATGTCAAATCCAACATGACAACGGTCAATGTTTATCAGATTCGAGGGCTAAACACTATGGGAATATCTTTGGTTCGGATAGACTATGCACCATATGGCCAAAACCCTCCTCCCACGCACCCTCGTGGCACTGAGATCCTTGTTCTTATCGAGGGAACGTTATATGTTGGTTTTGTATCTTCCAATCAAGACAATTACCGTTTATTCACCAAAATTTTACATCCCGGCGATGTGTTTGTATTCCCCATTGGAATGATCCATTTTCAAGTGAATATTGGGAAAACCCCTACAGTAGTCTTTGCAGGATTGAGTAACGAGAACGCTGGTGTCATCACAATTGGAAACACTATTTTTGGATCAAAGCCTCCGATTAATCCAGACGTTCTGGCTCAGGCGTTCCAGTTAGATGCTAATATTGTTAAAGACCTTGAGGCCAAGTTTGCATAAAAGGATTGAGTCAAAGTCTTTAAGAGTGTTTCTCATTGTAACAGTTAAGTAATAATGTAATACTAAGAAAAGGTTATGCTGAATTAAAAAAAGGGAGAGTTGTTAATATGGTGCATTTTTTGACTTTAATGTCAAGCGGGGTATTTTTGTACGGAAAATTGTAGAACTAGTACACTTTTTTTTTGAAAATATCTAAAATACCCTTACGCTTAGCAGAGTATGCGTGAATTGTGTAGCCTTAAGGCTAAGGCTGGACAGACTATCCTTAAATTCTGCTAACTGTGTAGCCTTAAGGCAGATATAGTGTGTCAATTGTGTAGCCTTAAGGCTAAGGCTGGACAGACTCTGCTTAAACTCTGCTAATTGTGTAGCCTTAAGGCAGATATAGTGTGTCAATTGTGTAGCCTTAGGGCAGATATTGTGTGTGCTTTTTTGTAAACTTAAGACAGATATTGTGTGCGCATTTTTGTAGACATTAGACATATATTGCTAGTCAGATGGTAGTATACTGTTCGCAGGGCCTGGCTTGACATTTGCAACGTAACTAAATTGTATAAACGGTCGGATTTTGAAGTCAATTACAATGTACTCCTCTCTTTTCACAATAATAAGAAGAATGCCATTACTTCTTACTTTTTTGAGTTTGCTATAAACCTTTTCAACTTCTCCACCTTTAACCTAGATCTACTATTTCGATTTCACCCTCAAAAGGAGATTTCATATTTTCAAGAGACGAAAGTGAAATCCGAGTATAAGATTGTTTACAGACTTTGATTTTGAACGAAAGTACCTACATTCTTCGAAAAGACGATCTTCGTTTACATCTAACAATATATGCTGGTCAAAGATAATCTACGGGTTGAAGGCGAGCATATTTTCGGGAAGAAAGAACATATGTAACACTTCAAAACATTACACTAAATATCTAAACCACCATCTTCTAAACTACGTCTAGAGCTCTAGTACGTCTTTGGCAGAGCTATTTCTTAAAGACCCTGCCAAAGTGTAGAGCTCTGCCAAAAATCTTCTACGATAGTGTGTTGCAGATCTTTTGCAATTAATCTACTAGTGAACATTCTCTTTTTTGCAGATAATGTTGCATTTGTTGACTGTTTTTAGACAATGGAAGGTAAAAAGGGGTTGGGATTTCGATGTTGATTCAAGCAAAGGAAGCAAGTTGTTTGCGATTGAAGAACAAATCAAGTATGAGGAATTTCTCCGCATTGTTTGTGAAGATTACAACTTGGAAACGCAGATGAATGCAGTTGAGATTACTTATAAGTTGCCTACACATATCATGGAGAAAATGCCTAGCGTCACACCTCCTATCTTCTTGAATAACGATAGACAACTTGCAAACTTTATCACAATGACAGAAAAGAGGTTATCCGGCTTTTCGTGTCATGGAAAAGAAACGATGCAATTAAAGCAAAACTGCGGGTAAAGATGAAGCTTGTGATGTCAAAGAGGATGGTGGTGTGGATTTTGATGGTGTTGGTAATGTTAAAGACGAGTATATGATGCCATCACCGAACAACAGCAGAGACTGCCGACAGTCTGTGAAGCAACAACAGATGCCGCTTTTATTCTGTGATATATTCGATGACACGCCTATGAAGCCATTACCAATGAAGAAATCTAGAACTATTAAGGTTGGCGAAATATTTGATGACAAGGAAGCATTAATTATGCAATTACGCAAGATTTCAGTCATCGAGAAGTTTGATTTCAAAATCGACATGTCGAGGAAGAAACTATTTATCGCGAAATGTTTTATTCCTAATTGTTCTTGGAGGATTCGTGCGTCGACTCTGTCAGTTTCATCTGAATCTCCAGAATTTCTCGTTCGAATATATAAAGAAGCTCATACATGCTCTGCTGTCTGTATGTATTCTCGTCACCGACAGGCTAATGCAAAATGTATTGGAAAGATGTATGTTGATAGGTTTAGTGGTGGTAATGATCTTAAAGGAATCACGCCTAAGCATGTAATGAACTGTATTAAGTCACTACATTGTCTTGACATAAACTATACGAAGGCGCATAAAGCGTTGGCATATGCACGAGAGCTGGTCCGATGCACTTTTGAGAGGGGTTACCAGGACTTACCTTCCTATCTATACAAAATAGAGCAGGCCAATCCAGGTACAATTACAAAGCTTGAACGTGATGATCAACAAAGGTTTAAGTATTTGTTCATTGCTTTTGGTGCTTCCATCAAAGGATTTGAGTTCTTGAGGAGGGTTGTTGTGGTAGATGGAGAACACACTACAAGAAAAATGGACATTATTAGCACGCAATAAATGCTATAATACATCTTTAATAGCGTTTCCATAAATGTAGTTGAAGGGGGGAGCTATCGTAGATCACTCCTATACAATAGCATTTTTTTACATGCTATTATATATGACTATACAATAGCATTATGTTAGTGCTTTTATTTAGTTTGTTATATCTTCTTTTTAAGCTGCAATACATTATGTAATAGCTCATTTTTCAGGCTATTATCTATGATTACGTAGCAGTTTTGCAAACGCGATAATATGAGTTGTGATGACAATTATTGATGCTATGTTTATAATAAGACGAATTGAACCATGTGTTCCATAATATCTCTACACAAACCCTGATTTTTAGAAATTTCATAATCCAAAATACATAACATAAGTCTCAATCCAAAATACATAACATAAGTCTCAATATTCAATCCAACTAGAAGGAGTACTTGACTAAACATCATCAATTTAACACATGATCACCTTGTTCTCTGGCCAAGCAATAGTTGTACCTATTGCATCCCCATACACTCTATCTCAGAAGATGGCCACCAAACTGCTGCATTTTTTACCTTCACCACATCTATCCAAACTTTAACTGCATCAGACCCCAACCGAACAAAGTGGACAGTTTCGTCAGGGTTGTTTGAAGCCCAACGCCCTTCTGCAACAACCCACCTCTTTCCATTAATATCCATTAGTCTACACTTGTGATTTTGCATTGCAACTTCACCTCCATTGTTACGCTGCCATGTTTACAAAACAAACTATTTATTCTAGTGGAGACAATAAAACCAGCAACAACTTCATAACATATACAAAACAAATTACCTGAAATCTTCGAATAGGGGACTCTGAATGTGGTTTCAGAACAGAAACTGGAGTTTTCTGAAGAGGAGACTTATGACCTGTTTTTGCAGATTTTTCAATAAGAGTCTTAGAACCGGATTTCTTAATAGGAGACTTAGAACCTGCAGCTGCAGATTTTGGAGTTTTTGCAGCAGATTTTGCACTTGTTGCTTGATCAGTTGCTGCAGAATTCAGAAGAGGAGATTGTTGACCTCTTGCATCTGTGATTTCTTCAAATACTACTCTCTTAGTAGGCCATGCTATAGAAGACAGCAAAGCATCCTCAAGGTATGTCATTTCTGTTGTCGGCCTCCATAGAAATATACCGGGTTCATATACCACATCCACAAAGACTTTAACTGCATGGGGACCAAGAGGAACTCCACTAACCAATGTTTGTGGTTCTTGAGTCTGCCAACGACCTTCAGCTACAACTTCATCATTGATACGTCAATTCAGTATTTTGCATTTATTCAAGGAACTCGTGCTCTATCAAACACATGCAAAAAACATACTCATTATGTAAAGCCAAACAAACCAAACAAATGCAAACTAAAAACTGATTAAGTTCAGTATAAATAGTTACAAGAATTCAAACAATTTACACTAACTAACATAAAAATATGATTATGTTTTATCCTATTCCAAGTGATCATCATTCTGTTCATCCCATACTAAGATATACTTCAACTGATCAACATTCTATCTAAGATACACTCAGGAAAGAACAACTCATTAAGCTTACTACTATGGTTCTGGATAAGAAACTTTACCTTAGGCATGTCTTTTGGTTCCTGACCCTGATCTGAAAGAATGCACCTATTGGCAGGCCATGCAATCATTTCTCCAACAGCTTGCTCAAAATTAAACATTTGAGGTGCAGGTCTCCAAAGAAACGCTTCTGGTTTGGTAGCGGTTTCAACCAAGACTTTAACAGCAGTAGGACCTAAGAGAATGTCATTCACAAATTCATCCGGAACAGGCCAACAGCTGTACTTAGTATTCTTCATGTTGAACGGATTAAATCCATCTTTGGAAAGTCCAAGCCATACGTTCCTTTCTTCAGCAGTAAAGGAAGGATATTTGTCATTCACTTGATCCCATGTAACTGAATCTACCATCATTACTCTTGTTAGTATAATGCCACCTTAAGTTCTTCGCCATTTCCTCAAACCTAAACATTCTCTTGAGCCGTGGGATTACAGGAAAGTACCGTAATACTTTATGTGGGACACCCTTCTTTACTTAACCAGTGTGCATGTTAATCTTCCATCGTGAAGCCTTGCATTTTGGACAATTTTCCAACTTCTTGTAATTCTTTCTGAAAAGACAGCAGTCATTTACACATGCATGAATCTTTTGATAACCCATATCAAAAGACTTCAGGAATTTTTTAACATCGTATGATGATGTATGAAGCACATTGTCCTCCGGTAACATCTCCGACAATGTCTCAAGGAGATCACTGAAGCTCTTGTCAGACCAACCATTTTGTGTCTTAAGTCTGAACAATGACACAATAGCTGATAGCTTGCTATGGTTTGTACAGCTTGGATATAATGGTGTCTCAGCATCTTCAAGCTTTGCAAGGAACTCGTCTTCTTTCCCGTCATCACCCTCTGCAATCTCACCTAAGTCACCTTTACTAATAAACTCTTCATCCAAAAATTCAGCAGCTCTATATAACCCAAAACTCTCTTCATTCCTCTGAGTTACTTTACTTTGACCATCAGCCTCT
The DNA here is from genome assembly GCA_900406555.1 of Pseudoturritis turrita. Classification (NCBI taxonomy): domain Eukaryota; kingdom Viridiplantae; phylum Streptophyta; class Magnoliopsida; order Brassicales; family Brassicaceae; genus Pseudoturritis; species Pseudoturritis turrita. The sequence continues at coordinate 800,992 of OVBL01000514.1, forward strand.
GAGTTCACTTCTCCATGATGATACCAATCACTCTGTAGTTTGTAAGCCTCATCCATTCCCCTTATAATAAGATGATCTACTACATCGCTGCCTGAGTGACGAACTACGTTAAGACAGTCAATGCAAGGACATACTATCACATCAATATCTCCTAACTCTGCAGCCACAGCCCGTACAAAACTCCAAGCACTGCTCTCATAAGCCGGATCATCTCTTGAATGCAGAATTAAAGGGGGAAAATCTCTTAAAGTTTTCAATTCCCACTAAAACCTAATGTGTATAATTAAGTTTCATACCTGGAAAGATGCACCCATGCCTTGTCCAACATTATATGTTCTAACCTTAATTTAAACATGTAATAGAACAATTCAAACACACAAGCTTGTTTGACCAATCATGAATAAACTTGTTTGACCAATCAAAGGCCATTGAGAAGGTTTTCCCCGCAGCTGGTAGGGGAGTATGTTACTATCACCTCAAAAATAACCTCATCTTAAAGTTCAAAAAGAACGCAATGCTCAGTTTGGTGTGTCGTGATGCATATGCATATCGACCGGTAGATTTTGAAACATTGTTTGCTGTGATTCGTCGTCATAAATGTGAATTAGCAGTTTACTTGAAAGAGGCATAATTTCGATTATGGGCTTGTGCACATTTTCTAGGAGATAGATTTGGTATAATGACGAGCAACATTGCAGAATCCATTAATGCCGCGCTTAAGGAAGATAGATCATTTCCTGTTAAACATTTTGTGGAGGGTATTAGAAAGTTGTTGTCAAGGTGGTTTGTGGAAAGGCGAGACAAAGCTGCCTTATTAAAAACAAATTTCCCCCAAACGTTGAAAACTTACTGCATGAAAGACACTGTAGCTTGGAAATTATAAATGTTCATCATACTGATTCAAATTGTAGCCATGTTACAGGTTTAGATTATGATTATGTGGTTGATCTACAGAAGGTATGTAGGTTTTTTTTTTGCTATTTATCACTGCCAGTTTCAGGAAACATTTCCTGCAAAAGTCTTCCAGTCTCAGGAAATGTTTGCCTTGTTTATCTGCTCTAAGTTCGATTGCTTTTTAAAATTTATGATTGCAGAGACTTTGTACTTGTAAACAATATGATGTCGAGAAGACTCCCTACGAGCACGCGATTAAAGTAGCATTAAGTAGGAAAACTGATGAAGCTACCCTGGTTGATGATCATTTCACAAAGGGCTACTTGTATTCAACGTACTCAGAACCTATAAAACCTGTAGACGAAGATTTGATTCTACCACCACACGTAATTAGTGAACAATGTCTGCCACCAGTCATAAAAGTACCTTCCGGTAGACCAAAGACAAAGAGATACCTTTCTGCTATTGAAAAGGCTAAGCAGTTCAAGCGTAATCAATGGAAGAAGAAGAAAACAGAACCTTCGCAGAGTACTCCATCCACAAAGCAAAAAACAAAGCAGAGGACTCCATCCGTTACGAAGAAAATGAAGCAGAGTACTCCATTCAGCAAAAATATTTCACCCACTACTCCATCCCAAAGGTGAGAAGGAAACGATCTCATAATTCTCCGACTACTCAAACACCAAATAAGAAAGCTAAACTTTCACAGAGTACTCCACCCCCAAAGATGAAAAAGAGTCTTTTCCAGAGTAGCACAAAAATTCAGCATATGTGCTCAAAATGCCATAATGCAGGATACAATAGAAAAACATGCCCATTTTCTCAACTCTGGCTTCACTCTGCTGTAACTCTACTAAGATAGACAAATCTCCGGTTTCAAGTTTATTTAAACAAAGAAACAAATCTTGGTTTATAACTTTTTTTATTTTGCGTAGTATCTGCTTATGTTTATTTAACTTGTCCTTATGTTATGGTGCGCCATTGTTTTATGTTAGTCTTTAGTTTGATGTGGGTATCATAAAATAGTCAGTATCGCAGAGTCTGCATCTGGTATCGCAGAGTCTGCATCTGGTATCGCAGAGTCTGCATCAAGTATCGCAAAGTCTGCGTCTGATATCTGCCATTAATCATCCATTAATCTGCCATTAATCTGCCTGTACTCTACTATAGATGTTTGCTTGTATTTTCATTTAAAAAATATATGCTCAAATCCGAGGGTAAAACATGTTATTCTAGAATGGATTTATAAATATCAATTAAAATTTACATCTTGAATTACAAAATCACAACTTTTCAAAGATTTCTAAATATAGAAACAAATAAAATTAGAAGAAATAGTTCAAATCTCCTATGTAATGCGATAAAACGGTCTTGCGAACCAATACAAGTAGCAGTTTTTGCATCCAAGTTGATATTCGTGCTCAGTGGCACAATTTGGAAAAGGCAAATCTAGACAGTTAGGGTATTGCCACGTTGATGCAAAAGAATGGTTCCTGGATGGATAGAAAGCTACAACCGCATCCAAAACCTCATCCCCAAGCCTGGTGAGTTTATCAAAATCACCTTCAGCGTGTACGTCGACACATAATTTGAGAAGTTGTGCAGCCATTTTCGTACGTCTAGCACATACACACAACATTCCACAGAGATAAGTTGCGTTAGCACTGAAAGGGACAAGCCGTTCCAAAATCTCCATGGATGCGCTGATTTCTTGTTCTGTGGTCATGAGTCTTGCAGCCTCATAATAAATAGCTGTTGGGTTTCTGGCGTTTAAGCATCTTACAAAAGCTGCGATTCGCCCCGCCTAGGAGAATTTTATCTGTGTCCTCAGATAGATCGTCGAGACTAAGTTCCTTGAGGACTTCATCACTATACACTACATCTCTACCGATTAGCCCTATTCGGAGGATGTGTCCGAGTCTCCACAAGGTGAGGCGGCCAAGTTTTCGTGCAATGACAGAGATAATGTCCGAAGGGAGCTCTGGTATTTGCATGTTAACCTACGATGTGATGCGGTATTTAGATTTTGAAAATAATTAACAGGCACTCTGTTCGTAAATAATGATCTACTATTTTATAGATAAGAAAAGAAACGAAAAGGGTCGATCTTCCTTTAAATTTTCTTGGAAAAGAAAACTCAATTTACAGGGACATCGGTCAACCATATTTATAAAGTCGTGTCTCTTTAAAACCACATCTAGTACAGTTATGGCACGAGCCTCATTTAATGGCTTGACATGAGAGGCATGCATGATGATTACTCTGCAACCGCTCAATTATCATAACATAAGATACTCTGCAATACACATGAGGAGATGAATGACAACTCATTTAAAAAGTATACATCCCGTCGCATTTGACTGAGATTTGGGAAAGGGTCAAAAAAGCAATGAACATATTTTTATTGCAGTAGTTGAAAACACATTCTCTAGTCTGCCAAAACCCTAGAGTTTATCAAAAACAGTAACGCTTTGTGTTCATCTAGAAGAAAGTCATGTCTGTTTGTCTCTACATCTATTTGTTGACCAAAGACACAACATTCATATTCTTCGTCTCTCTTACCAACTTTGTGACCATGTATTATAGTCTAAGTCAGATTAAAATGGAACTTAAGCGGATCCAGAAAGATGTTCCTACACAGTTCATCAGGGCAGATATAAAATCTAGAACTCCCAAGTCTTTTATGCAGTTAGAGATAGTATTATTTACGGATGATAATAGGAACGTTACGAATGTAGTATTATTTAGATTAAATATCTGAGTTGAGTCTTATTTGTTTTAGGTCCCGTTGGTGATTGTGTTTACGAATGGGAAGCAGCTATCAATGGACCCTTCGACAGTCCCTATGCCGGAGGGATTTTCTTGCTTACCATCCATTTTTCTTCGGATTATCCGTTAAAGGCGCCAAAAGTTTGCTTTTTGCTTTTTCAGTTACTTGTTATTTGTTGGAGGATGAAACTTCACTCTTGACCATCTTGCTTTTAATTGATATTCTCTTTCTCTTTGCATGCATGTGGGTTTCAAAACAAAGATTTACCACCCAAACATCAACGTAAATGGAGCGATTGACTATGATATCTTGAGAGAAAAATAGTCTCCTGCTTTAACCGTGTCCCAGGTTTGGAATTTTTTTATATTTAACAAAGTTATTGTCGAAAATAAAAATACTTCAGCCAAACATTTGTGTTAATGCGATGGATTTTTGTTATGGAATTAGGTTTTGATGTCAATTTGCGCGCTGATGACTGGCCCAATCCTAGATGATCCTTCTGTGCCGGAGGTAGCCCATATTTACAGGACTGACAAATCCAGGTTCGAGTCAATTGCGCGAAGCTAGACGGAGAAGTATGCCATGGGATCAGAGTGAGGTGGTGGAGGCAAAGAAAGGATCTGTCTCACCTATGTGTTCTGTTTTAGCTTTATTATCTTTTGAAGACTGTTTTGCTTTAAGTGTGGTATTTTTTATTTAGTAATTTTAGTTATGTTCTATGTTTGCTTTAGTATCTTCTGAAGACTGATTTGCTTTAAGTGTTTCATTTTGTATCGTTTCAATTCGGTTATTTTGAGCGAAGGCACCGTATCTGCTTGTACTCTGCATCTTAAAGCAGATGATGGGCGGACTCTGCATTTAGGCTGCATCTACATCGCTTACACTGAGCATAAACTGCGTCTTCTCAACTTGTTTTCATCCACAAAGGTCTAACAAAACAAAATAAAGTATACATCAATTACTGAACTATTATAACGAGACATACATAAGTGTTACTCCGAGTCTCAAAAGATCGAGTGCAATAACATTAAACAATACAGTTGACGAAGTTTATTCTAGGTGGTATAGTTAAGACGAATAAGGTCATCAATGTATGCATCTTCAACCATTGAGAAACCACCGGTCTTAACAACCCTTAGTTGCTGGATTGCTTCTTTAACGGCAGGAATTGCTGGATTAATGAGGAGTTCAGAGAATGGGTAGAGAGCCGAGACACGTATCTCACCTGCAATGCCAAAGAGTCACCTAGTCATATATGTTGCAATAGTTCTCTATGATTGAATGAAGTAGTAACACTACCTCCAAAATAGTCCATATTCCAATTTCGTAGCACGCAGAATTTGACCTTCCCAATTGGCTAAAGTCGCCAGAAGAATTCAAATTCATCAACAAATGTTCCCTTCGCAATACAGTTGATATCTTCACCGCTGCAGCTCACAAAGACGAATTTATAGTACTTCGTTCTCAAAAGACATCCTAAACTATAAACATAATTAACTTACCTGAAATTCCTCAATGTGAAGTGCAGGGACAATGTAAACGTCATATGTGAAGCCTTGATAAATTTCTAATTTTTTTACTTTCACAATAGCACCAAGCAAATCAACTGTGTGATAGAGCAACATCAATATAGATTATTTGATCTGACGTAAAATGGAAAATCAAACAATTAATATTCCATCAAAACTTACCAACACTAATCTTCTTATGCAATGAGCTGTTTAGAACTCTGCGAAATGGAGATAACGACATCATATGGTTACCACAGATTCCTGCTACCTTTTTAATGATCGATTCTTCATGGAAGAACATATTGAACTCATGGTGTGTTAGTTTCCACTGACCCGGCCTAGTCGCCACTTCAAAATCCCTAATCCGATACCATTCCTCTTCAGCCACGTCTTCGAACTTTGACAACAAATGATTCCGAATGGTTGCAGAGATCCGAACACCCTAAACCATACAACATAAGGACATAAAAGCATGCATTTCTTACAGCGTGATAATCAGCGAGAAGCAAGTGTCTTTCAGGTTGAAAGCGTGTATAGTGCTCTCCAAATTCTCTTACGACTTGATTTTTCCACCATTCTTCATGAGTGGCAAGTTTAAAACCATATCTAACTGAGCCATTTTTCAGACTAAAAGTTTTAGACTGAAAGTTTTAGACAAAAGTTTTGAAGAAAAGTTTTAAGACTGAAATATTTTGGAGAAAAGTTTTGGAGCCTGAGAAATTTTGAAGAAACGATTGGATTGAAGAACGGTAAATAATCAAAACTTACTTTTTACGTTCCAAAAAATGTTAAGAGTCAAAGCAATATCCCATCACAAGTGTGGTTTGCGAAACACCACGTGTCGATAATCGCATGATGCAATACGAGAAACAAGGCATTGCAGTAATTGTTAGAATGCGCCTTATTTGCGAAGTGCCATGTATTACTCTGCATTATATTGGTAAAACAATAACTTTTGATTCGACGTATAATTACCAATTAAATGCATTTATTTACTCTGCATTTAATTGGTAAAATAATAACGTATAATTACCATTATTCCGAAATAATAATTTAGATAAGTTATAGTATAATATTTCAAACTTCCTACTGCAGAGTACGAGCACACGCTGCGAATTCTCTGCATTTATCCTAACCTGATACTCCCTCCGTTTTTTTAATTGATGTTTTAGAAAAAAAATTTGTTTCTAAAAGATTTATTTTTTTACCTTTTCTATGCATTTTTAATGAAAGAATAATGATGAATTGTAAATTTCAAGACATATTAATTGATTTTACTGAATTATTATTGGCTTAAAGTTATGAAAAATTGTTTAGTTCAAAAAATAATGCATTTATAGTTAAGTATTAATTTATTTTCTTAATATGTGTGAAAAACTTAAAACATCAATTAAAAAAAACGGAGGGAGTATTAAACTTTCCGAAAACCAATATTATTTTTATTGTCTCAAAAAAATTACGATAGTGAATACGTAATCATTACGTATAAATTAAGCATATATAATAAAAATGAAACATACTTTTCACGGTTCAATTAAATGTTAAGTGTTAGAGGAATATCACATCACATCACATCATGCACTCTTCTACAAATTTATTCGTATAATTTTCTCATGGGCCATGATTACAAAAAAGGTTTTGCAGGATGAAAACCCTAACGGACATACTCTGCAGCCATCAATGGAAGGGTGTAGAACAAGTGCGGGTTGCGAAGCGCGACGTCTCGATTATCGCAAGTGCAACACGAGAAACAAGGCATTGCTGTAATTGTGAGAAGGCTCCTGCTAGTTTGTAATGATGTCGTGTTGGAAGAGAAATACGAGATGAAATTATGCGATTCTTTATTAATGGGCCCCGTATTGCTGGACACTCTAGCAGAGGAAGAACGGACTTCTATAATTGGTACGACAATAACTTTTGATTCGACGTAGAACTACTTTTATAAATAACTTTTTACGCAACCCAATAAACTTATTGAATTGGTCATTGGAGATATTTAAAAAAGTTATAGTATAATATTTCAAACTTCACCACAGCAGAGTACGAGCAAACTAATATACTGCTCTTACTCTGCCTACGACAGCAGAAGAAGAGCAGACCTCTATTTTTATTCTGCGTATTCTTTTTTGGGGCCCATTTTGCTGGACGCTCTATCAGCAGAGGAAGAAGAAACTAATAAATGATGGGTCCGACTGGTAGCATGTAGTATCAAAGTTGAGTTGCAGTAGATGTTATATTTGATATAACTTGCAGTAAAAATATGTTGTAGAAACTGCAGATTTATGTGGTGAGTTTGCTTTTACTCTGCATTTTACAGAAGAGGCTGGGAGAAGTCTATTTGGATTCTGCGGTTTTGCTTTAGAGAGTGTGCATTAAGCGCGTTTAGTTTTTAATCTGCTCTTACTCTGCATTTAATCGTTGAGTTATAGCTCCTCTACGAAACAGAAAGTATCAAATTAAGAAATTACTAATACTTAAACAAGTAGAAAACAGAAGAAGAGGATGACCGAAACAACACCAACAAGTACTCCAATCATTAGCGTCACGATCATATCCTTTTGTCCAAACACCCTGTCATGAAGATTCATAACCATCCTCTGAAGCGTATTGAAATCATTATCCGCCAATTCAAGATTTAGAACCGTATCCTTGAGCTTGTTCAACTCTTCGTCACAACTCCGCAGCAAGGGCAACATCTGGTCCCGCGACTACAAGACATTGTTCCACATCATCCGACGGTTTACGTTGTCGCCATTGCTATCAGACGTAATGTACCCAATGCGATCCTCTAGTAAACCCATCTCAGCCTTAATGTCCTGGAACTCATCCATCATGGCGTCATCCCACAATCGCCTTGTGTGGCGGATGCGACATCCATCCTAACCGTACAATATACAGGACAAACGTAAATGAAATCATTGATCTGCCACATTTATAGAGTCATGGAATTCAAATATTTTCTTACCTCGTTTTTGTGACATGTATAGAATCTCCTTCTAGCATTCAAACCGGTAGTGTCAGTCACGGCGACCCTTAGAGCTCATGCTGGATGCCGGAGATGTGGTGTCACTGTTGTTCATGTCGTAATCGTAAGGACCGAAAGCCATAACCCTGAGTATTAACTCTTTTTAGAATTCCAATGTGTGTTTAGCCACGACGATGAGATATTTAGGTTCCCTTTCGTCGATAATATACGCCAAAATAGCACGAATCCCCTAATCTATTTACACACGAGAAATTTAGGTTTTAGGGGGAAAATTGAAAATTTAAATCTCTTTGAATTTTTAAACATTATTAATCTCGTGGCAAATACGGGCTCATACCCATATTTAGAACTGATCCGAAATGGTACTGTCGAAAATAAACGACAAAAAAGCACGCATTTTCCCAGTAAAAGGGGTAGAATCATTATATAACAGAAGAATCAAAGGACAATGTATATGTGTAGTGTTAATTACATTTCTATCCATTTGGCATTTCTCGCCACGTCATCATTATTTAGTAGCGAAGGCATGTACGACGCACTAAACCAATGTCACGACGTGTATTTTCTCTCTTTTAACTCTGCCTTATTTGCATGTTCACTCCAAATGTTATGCAAATATGGTAGAATATAACTTATTATACAATACAAATGTTACGCAGCTTCTCTGCAACAATTGTATTAGATGTGATGTTTACAAGCAGATTACAACACATTTTACGCAAATCATAGCATTTTGCTTGCATAGCAGTGGCATATTCGATAACTAAGAGGTAAATAATAACTGAGTGTACCATAACATTAATAACCATTCCTCTTAGGACATCTCCAACAAAGACCTCAAATCTTCATTTTTGAGATTTTTGGCTCTCCAACAACAACCTCAAAACTTCAAATTTTGAGGTTTTGAATAGTGAAACCTCAAATTTGAAGTTTCACTATTCAAAACCTCAAAATTTGAAATTTAATCTTTTTTTACATTTTAGTCCCTATAATTATATATATCTTAAAAATAATCATATAAATTTATTTTTGTATCATTTTAATTCTTCAAATTAATATCTCATAAATATTTAACATATACTACATCAAACAAATTTAATACAAAATAAAATATTACATCAAACAAGTTTTACACACCAACAATATTACATCAATCAAATTTAATACAAAATAAAATAACACAAGAAAGTAAAATTATATGAACATAAATATTACACAAATTAAAATACTACAACAATACTAATATTCAGGTAAATTTGATCCCGAACCTCCAAGATAATGATGTTTGTATTATTTTTAATGTATTTTTAATGATGTTTGGATACACGTTATGCCAAGTAAGCCTAAGGCGATCCAGGCTACATGGACGGATCTCTGCTTCATCGGTATCCGCCCGAAGAGAACTCCCGTCAACTGTGGTATCAAAGAGAAGAAACTCAGGGCGCCGGTAAGAGAGTGCAATCAAGCAAAGGGCATTAGGAAAATTGGGATATGTGCAACAGTTCTGTGTTGTAAGAACTGATGAAGCGCAACAGAGAGAAAATGCAGGTTAAAAGAGTGAGATTGATCAATTCGTCAAACAATTATTTTTTTGTAAGAGGGAAATTACCCGAATCAGACCACAAGCGGGGAAGCCCGTCAGGACCGGAATGACGAACAAAGTAGTAGTGAATCTTGTCATCATCACCACCCTCAATTTGGAGAGGACGTTCAATTGGAGATCTGCAACCATCACGAAGAAAAAGTTCATATCTATTAGACCAGGGGTCTAAACTCCTAACCTCAAAAGCCCCAAAAATCATAGCACTCGAAACAGTGATTCCATATAAGTTCGACAGTATTTGGAGGGCGTTTATCAACTCCCCATGAGCGGGCATTAGGCTGGCTGGATGCAATCCGAAGTTTTTTACAAAACTCCATCATCAAAAAAGACAGTTGATGGCGGAAACCTGCCCGAGAGGAAGACCAATAGACGCTGATATAGCCTACCGGAGGAATCCCGAGCATGTCTTGAACCTCTGGATATTTGAACCAATCTGAATTCCAAGGCACAACAGGATGAACACTGTTGGGGTCAGATTCCACCTCTTGAGAATCAACGATCGAAAAATGGCTAAGTATGAAAGAACAACATTAGCTTAGGCCTTTGCAACTGGACCCCTAACCGTAGCTGAAATAGTTGGTTCAGGTCCCCCTAACCGTGCATGGATAATGTGGTTCGGGTACCCCGTAACCATGACAAGATGAGTTGGTTCGGGTACCCCCTAACCATGACAGGGTGAGTTGGTTTGGGTACCCCATAACCGTGATAGTATGAGTTGGTTCGGGTACCCCCGAACCATGACAGGATGAGTTGGTTCAGGTATCCCCTAACCATGACAGGATGAGTTGGTTCGGGTACCCCCTAACCGTGACAGGATGAGTTGGTTCGGGTATCCCCTAACAATGATAGGATGAATTGGTTCGAGTACCCCCTAACCGTGACAGGACAAGTTGGTGCGAGAACCCCCGAACCATAGTTAATTGGTTCGGGTGCCACGACCTCGATCGAAGACCAGACGGAACGGGGCCGAAGATAAGATGGATCGGGGTCAAAGACAAAGACATAACTGTCAACACGCGAACCGTTTGGACAACTGACAAGAGCCGAACCAAGACGACACCCAAACCATGATACAAAGCAACCCTGAGCCGTGAACCATGGTGTCACCCGAGCCGTGAACCATGGTGTCACCCGAGCCGTGAACCAAGGTGTCACCCGAGCTGTGAACCACTGTGTCATCCGAGCCGTGAACCACGCTATCACCCGAGCCGTGAACCACGCTGTCACCCGAGCCGTGAACCATGGTATTACCCGAGCCGTGAACCACGGTGTCACCCGAGCCGTGAACCACGGTATCACCCGAGCCGTGAACAATGCTGTCACCCGAGCTATGAACCACGGTGTCACGTGAGCCGTGAACCACGGTGTCACCCGAACCGTGAACCACGGTGTCACCCGAGCCGTGAACTACGGTGTCACCCGAGCTGTGAACGACGGTGTCACCCGAGCCGTGAACCACGGTGTCACCCAAGCCGTGAACCACAATGTCACCCGAGCCGTGAACCACGGTGTCACGCGAGCCGTGAACCACGGTATCACCCGAGCCATGAACCACGGTGTCACCCGAGCCGTGAACCACGGTGTCACCCGAGCCATGAACCACGGTGTCACCCGAGCCCTGAACCACGGTGTCACCCGAGCCCTGAACCACGGTGTCATCCGAGCCGTGAACCACAGTGTCACCCGAGCCGTGAACCACGGTGTCACCCGAGCCGTTAACCACGGTGTCAACCGAGCCGTGAACCATGGTGTCACCCGAGCCGTGAACCACGGTGTCACCCGAGCCGTGAACCAGGGTGTCACCCGAGCCGTGAACCACGGTGTCACCCGAGCCGTGAACCAAGGTGTCACCCGAGCCGTGAACCACGGTGTCACCCGAGCAGTGAACCACGGTGTCATCCGAGCCGTCAACCACAGTGTCACCCGAGCCGTGAACCACGGTGTCACCCGAGCCGTTAACCACGGTGTCAACCGAGCCGTGAACCACGGTGTCACCCGAGCCGTGAACCATGGTGTCACCCGATCCGTGAACCATGGTGTCACCCGAGCCAAGGCTCACAATAGGAAGTTGGGCCGAGCTGACGATTATATGGGCCGAGACAACGAGCCCATGAATTCAAGCCCATAATAGAGATACGACGTGGTTAATGCCCATGGTGGTAGCCGGCTTTACTAAAAGGAAATCCCGAGGAATTAGGAAATCTTCCTTATCTCTTTAGACATTGATTTAGCCGACTTAGACTTGTATAAATAGACATGGGCATCTCTTGAGAGAGAGATCCGCAATTTTACCTAGCAAAACTCTGTACTTTTACTCTCATACAAAAACTTTCTAAGCAGCTTAATAAAAGACCATATTTGGATCTTTGTTTGTGTTTTTGGTGGTTTTTGCTCAGAAATTTCACCCCTCTTAACAAACCCTCGACAAATTCGATTGGCGTGGATTTACACTCCCACAATTTGGCGCTAGGAGGGGGGTTGAAATTTTCTTACACCAAAAAGCCACCGTAAAACCGATCCGTAGACGATGGCCAATGACGGAGACGATAACACTGCCGACACCAGAAACACTGGTGTGGCGGACGAGATGAACCAGTACAAGGACGCTGGGGAGACTTCAACAACACTTACGGAGATGAAGATCATGCGGGAGACGCTGCTCAAGAAGGTGGAGGAGCAAGACAAACGCAACAACACGATGACGGGCGAGCTGAAGGCCTTAGCGACGGCGAGTCAAACCCGTGAGATAGGCTCAGGTCTGGATCCAGCAAGAAAAATCGGAAGGCACCTCAACCCGATGGCCCTAGATTTCTCAACCCCGCTCAACCCGCCAAGGACCCGTGGAAGATTGCCGCCACTCCATCAAAGCTCAGCAAACCTAACTTCTAAAATGGAAGGAGCAGGTAACACACCAACCGAAGAGGACCGACCCCAATCATCAATCTGGAGGAGGAGAATCGAGTGGAGCATAACACGGAGAGCCGTGATGACCCCAAACCCCTAGCAGCTGGTCATACCCGAACTAAAAGATGCGAGGCCATCCTAAAAGGAGATCAAGAGCTAACCGAGGAGGAAGAGAACATCCTCTGGGCCGAGCAAGCATGGGTCAATAAAGAGCAGGAGTCCGAACCGAGAGAGAAGGGATGGCTATCATGCGAGCAGATATGGACCGAGCAGCTGCCGATATAAAAGCCGTCCGATCCATGATGCACAAAGTGACTAGCAAGGTACCGGAGGTAGATCGCATACTGGAGGAAGCACAGAACACCCCGTTCACAGCACGGATTACCAGCACGAGAATTTTCGATCCTGGAAAAATGAAAGTTCCGATCTACCAAGGGAAAAACCGACCCAAAAGAGAATCTAACGGCTTTCGCTTTAGCCATGGGTACGGTCGAGGAAGAGGCCGTGGCCACGGAAAACATTCATGGAGCACTTGGACCAAAGGCGATAGTTCTTACGATTAAACAGCCTACTGCGAGCGCCATCACATCTATGGGCATTCCACTGCAAACTGCCGAATTCTAGGTTTGAAACTTGCTAAAAAGTTAGCAGCCGGCGAACTCGGAGGGAGCATCAGCCTTAAGGATTTCGAGATGGGTGTAAACGCACACAGGCCTGACCAGACAAAGGAAGATCATTCCAAGCACGATAGACGGGATAACGAGGCGCAAGCCTCAGGATCGAGAAGGAGAATAAGCATAATAATGGGAGGATCTCACTACTGCTCGGACACAGTCTCATCAATCAAAGCATTCCAGTGAAGTGCGGACGTCAGCATCAACTGGTCCAAACCCTCAAAATTTCCAAATGACATAATCTCGTTCAAAGAAAGGGAGACAATTTGAATCGAGAGACCGCATGATGACCCTCTCGTGATCGAGTTGATTATCAATGACTGCGATGTAGCCCGCGTAGTGATCAACACCGGAAGCACGGTGGATGTAATCTCCCTCGAGACGCTCAAAAGAATGAATGTCGACCTATCCGAAGTGGTATCAACCCCGAAGCCATTGACTGGGTTTTCTGGGGAAACTACGATGACTACAAGAACGATCAAACTTCCTGTCCAAGCTGGCAAGGTGACAAAAATCGTCGAATTCTCTGTGGCTGATCACTCGGCAATCTACAACGTCATCATGGGACCCCCTGGCTGAATTCTATGCGCGCCGCGGTTTTGACATATCACCTCTGCCTAAAGTTCCCCACCCCGAATGGAATAAAGACAATTCGTGGAAACCCAAAGGAGGCCTGCGTCTCCTTCCTCGCCGCGTATAAGCTCCGAAATCCGGTGACCGATCCAGTGGCGAATTCAAAGCGCAAAAAAATAAAGACCGACAGAGAACCAGTCAAAGAGCTTTCGAAACTCTTATAGCAATTAAAGATTGCGGAGGATCGAGAAGAAGAAGTAACTAAACCAACATACGACCCCGTAATATCAGTTTGCATTGACGATGAACATCCGGAGTGATGCTTGGAGATTGGAGCAGCACTAGACAGAAAGATCAAGGAAAAGCTTGTTGCGTTCTTGGAAAAGAATGTGAACACTTTTGCGTGGACGGCGGAAGACATGCCCGGCATCAACATCCGCATAACTAGCCACGAACTGAATGTCGACCCAACATTCAAACCTATGAAGCAGAAACAAAGATAGCTTGGGCCAGACAGGGCCAAAGCAGTCAACGACGAAGTAGATAGACTCCTGCGCATCGGTTCCATAACTAAGGTGAAGTACCCGGACTGGTTAGCTAACCCAGTGGTGGTCAAGAAAAAGAATGGAAAATGGCGTGTATGCATGAATTTCACTGATCTGAATAAATCTTGTCCAAAAGACAGCTTCCCCCTTCCACACATCGATCGCCTAGTCGAAGCAACAGAGGGAATGCACTTTTATCTTTCATGGATGCCTTCTCAGGTTACAACCAGATCTTAATGAACCCCGACGATCGGGAGAAGACCACCTTCATAACGGATCATGGAATATACTGCTACAAAGTGATGTCGTTCGGCCTGAAGAATGCAGGAGCAACGTATCAACGGCTGGTGAACAAGATGTTCGCCGATCAACTAGGGAAGACGATGGAGGTTTATATAGACGATATGCTTGTAAAATCACTAAGAGAGCAGGATCATGTGGCTCATCTCGAGGGATGCTTCTCACAGCTGAACTCTCATGACATGAAGCTAAATCCTACCAAATGCAGATTCGCAGTCACATCAGGAGAATTCCTCGGATACTTAATCACTCACCGTGGCATAGAGGCAAACCCAAAGCAAATCGATGCTCTCGTCCAAATGGCTTCTCCAAAGACCAAAAGAGAAGTGCAAAGACTTACCGGGAGGGTAGCTGCACTTAACAGATTTATCTCACGATCTACCGACAAGTGTCTGCCTTTCTATGATACATTGCGGGGAAATAAGAAGTTCGAATGGACTGGAAAATGCGAAGAATTTTTTCAACAGCTGAAAAATTACCTGGCTACCCCTCCAGTTCTCGCCAAACCAGTGGCAGGAGAGCCACTTTTTCTGTACACCGCGATCTCCAGCACAGCAGTAAGCGGCGTGTTGATTCGAAGGGAGCGCGGGGAACAGAAGCCAATCTTTTACGTCAGCAAAACCTTTATAGACGCCGAGACAAGGTACCCGCAAATAGAAAAATTGGCATTATCTATCGTAATGTCCGCAAGAAAACAGAGGGCTTACTTCCAGTCACATTCGATCGTAGTCCTAAGAACGTTTCCGATAAGGTCCGTGCTGCACAGCCCAAGTCAATCAGGCAGGCTAGCAAAATGGGCTATTGAGCTGAGGGAATATGACATCGAATATCGCAGGCCCACATCTGCAAAATCTCAAGTCCTAACCGACTTCCTTATCGAACTCCCTGAAGAGAGCACTGACAATGCAACAAGAAATCCGCCCTGGTAGCTTCACGTCGATGGCTCATCATCCAAAAGTGGCTCGGGAGTGGGGATACGTCTAACCTCTCCAGCCGGTGAAATTATGGAACAATCATTTTGCCTAGGTTTTCGCGCATCCAATAACGAAGCAGAATACGAAGCCTTTATCGCCGGAATGAAACTCGCTGGTGGCCTGAAGATCGAACAGCTTTACACATTCTGTGACTCTCAGTTGGTTGCAAATTAGTTCAGCGGCGAATATGCAGCAAAGGATGATCGAATGGAAGCTTAGCTGAAGATCGTCAAAGAATTAGCTGCATTATTCAAAGAATTCATCTTAATGCGCATCCCACGAGGAGAGAACACTTCGGCTGATGCACTTGCAGCCCTTGCATCAACTTCTGATCCGGATCTAAAGAGAATTCATCCAGCACCCAAGCATCCATCTGTCCAAGACAGTGAATGCCATAACTCATTCGAAGGCAGGTAAGCTGACAAAGCAACCACAATCGGGGAGGAGGAGATAGCTGAAATACAGGGAGAACCGACAAACCAACTATCCACCGACCTCGATATTGCCCCAATGGAAGAAGACGTTCTTGATGAGTCACCAATCATTGGAAGCAACGATGACCTTGTCATCGAACAACCGCCCGATGAGAAGCAATCGAGACCAACGATGAAGTAGAATATTGCTGCGACAAGGACTGGCTCGGCACAATCAGAATATGGCTACGACGGGGTCTTGCCAACTGAAAAATGGGCAGCATCGTAAGCATCGAGCCCAGGCGGCTCGCTACATTTTACTCGATGGAAATGTCTTTAAATGGAGATTCTCTGGACCGTTGTTAAGCTGCGTAGAAGGAAAGGACGCGAGGAAGATCATGGAGGACGTTCACAACAATTCGTGTGGCAATCACTCTGGAGGGATAACACTAGCAATAAAAGTTCAACATCACGGTTATTATTGGCCAACGATGATCAAAGATTGCAAAGAGTTTTCAGCCAAATGCGAGAAATGCCAACGCCACGCGCCAATGATTCACCAACCAACGGAAGTGCTCTCATCAATCTCATAACCATATCCATTCATGTGATGGTCCATGGACATCGTCGGACCGCTGCATCCTTCAAAGCAAAAGCGATTCCTTTTAGTGTTGACAGATTATTTCCCAAAGTGGGTCGAAGCCGACTCTTATGCTAACATTAAAGATGCACAAGTGGAGGCCTTTGTCTGGAAGAACATCATATGCCGACATGGAGTACCATACAAGATCGTGACGGATAATGGCTCGCAGTTCATCTCAAATCATTTCGAAGCTTTCTGCGAGAAATGGCAAATCAGACTCAGCAAGTCTAATCCAAGATACCCGCAAGGGAACGGACAGGCGGAAGCGATCAACAAAATAATCCTCGACGACCTGAAAAAGCGTCTTGATGAGAAAAAGGGACATTGGGCTGAAGAACTAGAAGGAGTACTCTGGTCTCACCACACCACCCCAAGACGAGCAACGGGGGAAACCCCATTCGCTCTCGTGTACGGAACAGAATGTGTCATCCCACCAGAGATACATTTCCCAGGAATTCGCCGCAGACTACTACCAGAGCAAGAAGGGCTCAACCACCTATTGATGCTCGACGAGTTGGACTTGGTCAACGAAAGACGGGATCAGGCCTTGATCAGGATCCAGAACTATCAGTATGTAGGCAGCTCATCTTCGGATGGGTTCAGTTGCCCCCGCCTCCCAAAAGATGAGGGGAGTGGGTACGTATACATATACTCGTATACTCCCATCTTTGTAATAGATTCTACGATCTATTAAAGCAAGCTTTCACATTCTTCAAGGATCACTAAGTCTTAACAAAATAGACACATTCAAACGAATCAAACTTTAGTAGGCATCTCACCACATCTTCATTACTGCTGGCCACAGTTGTGAACTCTTGCATCCATATCGGATCAAACTATCACATCTGTCTCAGGATTAAAAGCACGCTATAAAAATATCTTGTTCATTGTCGGAGTGGATATGTTTACGGTAACGTATCCGTAAACCAAAATGTTCATCCTAAACTATATAAAAATATGTCCATTGTCGGAGCGAATACATTTCCGTAAACCGAAATGTTCAAAACTAAACTATGCAAACTTATGATCAATTTCGGAGCAGGGAAGTTTACGGTAACATATCTGTAAGCCGAATTGTTCATCTCAAACATAACTATTGTGCGAACCCGTACTTAGATCCATTCATCTAAATAGCTTAACTTATCAAGATAATACAAGCAAGGCATTTGGACTTATCACCAAACAAGTTAAACATTTCGGCGCATAATACATATATCAAACACAAGGCATTTTCTTAATAAGAAAAGCCGAGAAATAACAAGACAAAATAATGGTTCTTCAGAAGAAAAAAAAACTACAACTTGGATAAAGCCGTCCATGCGTTAAACAAAAAGGGGGGGGGAGTTTTGGACTAAACAAAGAAGAGAGAATCATAATCCTCTGTTATCTCAGGGTTCGTGACCACCCTCTGCTCTGGCTCCACCGGTTGCTCAGCTACATCACCTCCCGGCACTCTGTCTGCTTCAGGTACCGTGTCAGCAAACTCTATGATGGTTACCTCAAGAACGGCCTCGTAGCCTTTCTCAGAAGATGGTTCGGAGGTTGGTTCCTCAGCAACCTCCTTTGAACTAAACTCAGCTAAACCTGGCGTTCCCTTGTTCGAGCCAGAAAAGTCCTGGATGCCAATGCTTGCAACAGCAGTCTCCATGGGCTCCCCATCATTGAGCTCCTTCAGTATATCAGAACGGACAGGAGATAACTTCAGGGTCCCCTTCATCTCGGCCACGAGCTGAGCAAATTCTTCATGAGCTCCTTGTAAATTTTCCCTATCTTCGGCTAAGCTCTTCGCCTTGGCATCAAGAGAAGGCGGCTCATCACTCTGAAGTAACCCGATGGATTGAAGTTTGCCTTCAATCTGTGCGAGGTCAAGCATGTTTTCTTTCAGCTCACCGTCAATGTGGTCGAGAAGCTTTGTGGCTCGGGAGATCTTTCCTTCAAACGAAGACAGCATCTCGCGCTTGGCCTCTAGGACGGCTTGCTCAAGCTTGCTTTCATGCAACTCGTTCGCTGCTTCCAGCCGCATGATCCACTCGTCGGCTTCCTTGATGTGCTTCCTGTGCCCTCCTGCGTCAGCCTCAAGATCCTTTATCCTTTTAACAGCTTTCTCTCATTCAGTGGCATGGTTTGCCTCGATTTCTTTGAGCTTCCCGTCCAGCTCAATGGTTTTTCGCCTAGCGTCTTCAACTCTTTCACGGTCCTTGCGAGCATCGGACTCGTACCCCATCACCATCCTGTTGAGATGGGATATGAACTGCAAGAAAATCAAAAGAACTGTTATTAAAAATGTTTAAGCAGTTCAGGTCGCAAAGGAAAAATAAACGGAAGTATACCTTAACGCCTCGGAGCGACACTTTGCTATAGGCTTTATCTCTAAGTAGGGTGTCGGACGGAGGGAAACGATCACCCGGGCAAGTTATCCTCGAAAAGATAGCCGCAGATGTCGAGGCATCGTTATATAAGCTCCTTCAGCATTAACGGGCATCGTAGAAAAAGGAATCGCCTCGGGAATAATCCGAGGCACATCAGCGCGCCGTTGTCTGTTGGACGCTTCGGTCAACTCATCGCCCTTGTCAGCTGCTGATGATTCCCATTTCTTGCGCGGGCCTCTTCTTTCCTTGGGCTTTTCTTTGCCCTTGTCTTTGTGCGGCAATATTTGAGAATCAGCCAGACAAAGACCTAGGACGACTCCTTGAGGAGCCAAGAAGGAAGGAGGCAGTTCGGGAAGATTATCAGCGGAGGTTGGTTCGAGGACGAGAGTAGTGGCAAGTTGGGGGTTCGGGGGACGAGACTGATTCAACGTCTTTTCCTATTTTGCTCTTTCTTTAGCCTCTGCCTCCGCTTTGGCTTTCGCAGGAGCCCTATCCCTGAATGTAGGTCTACCTATGGTGTCTCTTAAGGAATGACAAGAGGATGATTGCTCAACTGATTGTCCTTCGAAAAGGGCTCGGGCTCTCTCAGCTCGTCGAAGACTGAAATCTCTGGACTTATTACACTTGCGAGCCAAAAGCACTTCGTAAACCTCAGACAGATCGGGAGGCAATGAAAGGTGGAGATGACGCATTGCAAAAAAAAAAATTTATACAAGGTCAGAAAACCTAAAAAGGAAAATCGCTTAATAATAGAAACCCGAGCCGTGGCTCAAGTCGAGCAACGAATCTGCTACCAATTTTTCCCCAGCCTGACTTGACAAAGCGAAGACACTGCAGACCCACCGACGCTTCGGTGACAGGGACAAAAAAGAAGTAGTCTTCCCAATTATCATCTTTAGTCGGAAAACCTATTATGATATTCTTACTGGCTTTATCCGACACATAATACTTTAACTCTCTCTTGTTACGACGTCTGAATTCGAGCAAGTTTCTCAAATGTTTGACTCCGACTTCCACGTCGCATACATAACTCCTAACTAGAATACCGACCATATGCCTGATTCCCCGAGCGTTGATTTGGGCAATGGCCAAGTTGTGCTTCCATAGAAACAGTAAAATAACTTCAGGGATGTTGGGGTCAGATTCCACCTCTTGAGAGTCACCAATTGAAAAATGGAAAGTTTGAAAGAACATTAGCTTAGGCCTTTGCAACTGTCCCCCTAACCGTGGCTGAAAGAGGCAGTTCGGGTCCCCATAACCATGGCTGAAAGAGGTGGTTCGGTTTCCCCTAACCATGGCTGGAAGAGATGGTTCGGGTACCCCTAACCATGAATGGATGAGTTGGTTTGGGTACCCCTAACCATAAATGGGGGAGTTGGTTCAGGTACCCCTAACCATGAATGGACGAGTTGGTTCGGGTACCCCCGAACCATGATGGGACAAGTTGGATCGGGTGTCATGACCCATGGAGAAGATTGGGTCGTGTACCCCGATCCGTGATAAAGCAGGCGGATCTGGTGTCGTGACCCACAATGGAACAAACGGATCGGGGTCACGTTCAGAAGATGGATCGGGGTCATGTTCAGAAGATGGATCGAAGTCAAGGCAAGAGGATCGAGATTGTCGTCTATCACCACCCGAGCTGTGAACCATGGTATCACCCGAGCCATGAACCATGGTGTCGCCCGAGCCGTGAACCATGGTATCCCTCGAGCCGTGAACCATGGTGTCACCCGAGCCGTGAACCATGGTGTCGCCCGAGCCGTGAACCATGGTGTTGCCCGAGCCGTGAACCATGGTGTCCCCCGAGCCGTGAACCATGGTGTCCCCCGAGCCGTGAACCATGGTGTCACCCGAGCCGTGAACCATGGTGTCACCCGAGCCGTGAACCATTATGTCACCCGAACCGTGAACCACGGGGTCATCCGAACCGTGAACCATGGTGTCATTCGAACCATGAACCATGGTGACACCCGAGCCTTTAATCATGGTGTCACCTGAGTCATTCAACCACTGCCATTTGAGCAAAGGCTTAGCGATAGGGAGTTGGGCCTAGCTGATAAGCATATGGACCAAGATGATGAGCCCATGATTCAAGGCCCACGGTGGTAGCAGGTTTTGATAAAAGAAAATCCCGAGGAATTAGGAAATCTTCCTTATCTCTTTAGATATTGACTTAGCCGACTCTGGCTCGTATATATACTCATGTACACCTTCTGAAAAGGGTATCGGCAATTTTACCTAACAAAACTATGTACTTTTGCTCTCATACAAAAAGCTTTCTAAAGCAGCTTAATAAAATGCCATTTTTGGATCTCTGTTTGTGTTTCTGGGTGATTTTTACTCAGAAGTTTCAGATCTCTCTAAAAGACGTGACGAATTTAATTGGCGTGGATTTCGACTCCCACAATTTGGCGCTAGAAGGAGGGTGTTGAAATTTTCTTACACAAAAAAGCCACCGCAAAACCGATCCAAAGACAATGACCAATGACGGAGATGAGAACACTGCCGACACGAGAAACACCAGCGTGGAAGACGAGACAAACCAGTCCAAGTACGCCGGGGAGACTTCAACAACACTCACGGAGATGAAGATCATGCTCGAGTTGCTACTCAAGAAGGCGGGAGAGCAAGACAAACTCAACAACACGATGACGGGCGAGCTGAAGGCCTTGACGACGGCGAGTCAAACTCGTGGGATAGGCTCAGGTCTAGATCCAACAAGACGGGTCGCGAAGCGCCTGAACCCAACGGCCCTATATTTCTCAACCCCGCTCAACCCGCACAGAACCCGTGGAAGATTGCCGCGACTCCATCAAAGTGCAGCAAACCTAGCAGGCAACACAACGATCAAAGAGGAGCCCGCCCCAATCATCAATCTGGAGGAGGAGAATCGAGTGGAGCAAATCGCGGAGAGCCGTGACGACCACGAACCCCTCACAGTGGGGCCATCCCAGAAGGAGATCAAGAGCTAACCGAGGAGGAGGAGAACATCCTCTAGGCCGAGCAAGCAGGGGTCAATGAACAACGAAGAGCAGGAGTCCGAGCTTAGAAAGAAGAGATGGCTATAATGCGAGATATGGACCGAGCAGCTGCCGACATAAAAGCCGTCCGATCCATGATGCACAAAGCGACTAGCAAGGTGCCAGAGATAGATCGCATACTGGAGGAAGCACCAAACACCCCATTCACAGCACGGATTACAAGCACAAGAATTCTAGACCCTGGAAAGATGAAAGTCCCGATCTACGAAGGGAAGACCGACCCAAAAGAGCATCTAACGGCTTTCGCTATAGCCATGGGACGCTCTAACTTCAAGAAAAACAAAAAGACGCTGGACAATGCCTTCTATTCGTGGAGTATCTCAAGGGCCCGATGCTCCAGTGGTTTTCAAGGCTTGAGCGAAACTCCATCGACAGCTTCAACCAACTATCTGTGGCATTCTTGAAGCATTACTCCATATTCATGGATCCTGAAACATCTGACGCCGATCTGTGGTCCCTGGCTCAAGGGCAAAAAGAAACACTCCGAAGTTTCATCGGGAGATTCAAAGCCGTTATGTCCAAAGTGGAAGGCCTGAACGACAAAGCAGCCCTATTGGCACTGAAGCGAGGACTTTGGTTCAACTCTGATTTTAGCAAAGAAATCGCACTGAATGCCCCCACAACGATACATGACGCAATGCATCGCGCCGCAGACTTCATCATCAAAGAAGAAGAGATGAAGATCCTAACCGAGAAGTATGGGAAGACAAAGACAGTGAATCACTCTCCCCAAGTGTCAGCCCCTTCTAACGCTAAGAGGCATAGCCAGAATTCTGGCTATGTGCAGCACAAGGGCAATTTTCGAGGAGCTCATAACTATCAAATCGATGTCCCTGGTACGGTCGAGAGAGAGGCCAAGGCCGCGGAAGAAATTCATGTAGCACTTGGACCAAAGGTGAAAATTCTTAAGATGAAACAGCCTATTGCGAGCACCATCACATCTATGGGGATTCCACTACAAACTGCCGAATTCTAGGTTTGAAACTTGCTAAAAAATTAGCAGCTGGCGAACTTGGAGGGAACGTCAGCCTTAAGGATTTCGAGATGGATGTGAACGCACACGGACCCGACCAGACAAAGGGCGACCACTCTAAGCGTGATTGACGGAATGACGAGGCGCCACCCCCGGATCAAGAAAAAGAATGGAAAATGGCGTGTATGCGTGGACTTCACTGATCTGAATAAAGCTTGTCCTAAAGACAGCTTCCCCCATCCACATATCGATCGCCTAGTCGAAGCAACGGCTGGGAACGCACTCTTAGCTTTCATGGATGTCTTCTCAGGTTACAACCAGATCTTGATGAACCCCGACGATCTTGAGAAGAACGCTTTTATAATGGATCGTGGAATATATTGCTACAAGGTGATGCCATTCGGCCTGAAAAATACCTGAGCAACGTACCAGTGACTGGTAAACAAGATGTTCGCTAATCAACTCGGAAAGACAATGGAGGTTTATATAGACGATATGCTGGTCAAATCACTCAGGGAGCAGGATCATGTCGCTCATCTTGAGGAATGCTTCTCACAGCTGAACTTTCACAACATGAAATTAAACCTGACCTAGTGCAGATTCACGGTCACCTCGGATACCTAGTGACTCACCGTGGCATTGAGGCAAACCCTAAGCAAATCGACGCGCTCATCCATATGACTTCACCAAAGACAAAAAGGGAAGTGCAAAGACTTACCGGGATGGTTGTTGCACTTAACAGATTCATTTCACGATCCACCGATAAATGCTTGCCTTTTTACGATACGTTGCATGGGAACAAGAAGTTCGAATGGACGGAGAAATGCGAGGAGGCTTTTCAACAACTGAAGACTTACCTGGCTACCCCTCCAGTCTTCACAAAACCAGAAGCAGGGGAGCCACTTTTTCTGTACACCGCGATTTTCGCCACAGCAGTAAGCGGCGTATTTATCCGAGACGAGCATGGAGAATAGAAGCCGATCTTTTACGTTAGCAAAACCCTTACAGACGCCGAGACAAGGTACTCGCAGATGGAAAAATTGGCGCTATCCATTGTAAAGTCTGCAAGAAAACTAAGGCCGTATTTCCAGTCTCACTCGATCGTCGTCCTGAGTACCTTCTCGATAAGGTCTGTTCTGCACAGTCCAAGTCAGTCAGAAAGGCTAGCAAACTGGGAAATATAACTCATCGAATATGACATTGAATATCGCGGACGCACCTGCACAAAATCCCAAGTCCTGGCTGATTTTCTTATCGAACTACCTGAAGAAGGCATTGACGACGAAACACAAAGCCAGCCCTGGAAACTCCAAGTTGATGGCTCGTCTTCCAAAAATGGTTCGGGAGTAGTGATATGACTAACCTCTCCAACTGGCGAACTGCTGGAACAGTCATTCCGCCTTGGTTTCCACGCGTCCAATAATGAAGCGGAGTACGGAGCCCTGATTGTCGGGATGAAACTTGCTGGTGCCTAAAGATCGAGCAACTTCACGCATTTTGCGATTCCCAATTAGTCGCAAATCAGTTTAGCGGCGAATATGCAGCAAAGAATGATCGAATGGAAGCTTACCTAAAGATCGCCAAAGAATTCATCCTAACACGCATGGCACGAAGAGAGAACACTTCGGCTGATGCACTTGCAGCCCTTGCATCAACTTCCGATCCAGATCTAGAGAGAATTATCCCGGTGGAATTCATCCAGCACCCGAGCATCCATCTTCCCGACACAGTAAACGCCGTAACTCATTCACAAGCGGCTAAACAAGCAACAGAATTCACAACCGGTCAAGAAGAAATAGATGAAATTAAGGAAGAACTGGCAAACAAACCATCCGCTGAGCCCGATACAGCCCCAGTGGAAGAAGACATTCTTGAAGAATCACCAATCATCGAAAGCAACGATGACTCTGTCCTCGAACCAAAACCCGACGAAGAAGCAAACGAGATTAACGATGAAGCAGAATATGACTGCTACAAGGAATGGTTGGGCACAATCAGAGAATACATATACGACGGTGTCTTACCAACCGAAAAGTGGGCAGCCCGTAAGCTTCCAGCCCAGGTGGCTCGTTATGTTTTACTCGATGGAAATGTCTTTAAGTGGAGATTCTCTGGACTATTGCTAAACTGCGTGGAAGGAAAGAACGCAAAGAAGATCATGGAGGAACTTCACAACGGTTCGTGTGGCAACCACTCAGGGGGAAGAGCACTAGCGATAAAAGTTAAATGTCACGGTTATTATTGGCCGACGATGATCAAAGATTGCAAGAAGTTTTCGGCCAAATGCGAAAAATGACAATGTCACACGCCAATGATTAACCAACCAACGGAAGTACTTTCATCAATCTCATCACTGTATCCATTCATGCGATGGTTTATGGACATCGTCGGGCCACTGCATCCCTCAAAACAAAAGCGTTTCCTTCTGGTTTTGATAGATTATTTTTCGAAATGGATCGAAGCCGACTCATATGCTAACATTAAAGATGCACAGGTGGAGGCCTTTGTCTAGAAAAACATCATATGCCAACATGGAGTACCATACGAGATCGTGACGGATAATGGCTCGCAGTTCATCTCAAATCGTTTCGAAGCTTTCTGCGAAAAATAGAAAATCAGACTCAGCAAGTCTACTCCAAGATATCCACAAGGGAACGGACAGGCCGAAACAATCAACAAAACAATCCTCGACGGCCTGAAGAAGCGTCTTGATGAGAAAAAGGGACGTTGGGCTGAAGAACTTGAAGGAGTACTCTGGTCTCACCGCACCACCCCAAGACGAGCAACTGGGGAAACCCCATTCGCCCTCATATATGTAACGGAGTGTGTCATCCCACCGGAGATATATTTCCCAGGAATTCGCCGCAGACTACTACCAGAGCAAGAATGGTTCAACCACCTACTGATGCTCGACGAGTTGGACTTAGTCAACGAAAGACGGGATCAGGCCTTAATCAGGATCCAGAACTATCAGAACGCAGCAGCCAAATACTACAATTCCAAAACACCGCAGAAACAAATGCCAGCAAACTGGGAAGGACCTTACAGGATCAATGAGGTAGTCAAACTCAGCGTTTACAAACTTGCCAGCATGACAGATGTTGCAGTACTAAGATCATGGAATGCAATACATCTCAAAAGCTACTTTACATGAACTACGGGGTGACTTGATCCCTACAAAGGGTATGTAGGCAGCTCATCTTCGGACGGGTTCAGGTGCCCCTCCTTTCAAAGGGGGTGGGGAGTGGGTACGTATACGTATACTCGTATACTCCCATCTTTGTAATCGACTCTACGATCTATCAAAGCAAAGCTTTCAAAGATAAGTTTTACTTAACATCTTTCAAGGATCACTAAGTCTTAAAAAATAGACATACTCGTACAAATCAAGCTACAACCACATCTCCATTACTGCTGGCAACAGTAATGAATCTTGCATCCATCTCGGATATGAACTATCACATCCGTCTCAGGATTAAAAGCGCGCTATACAAATGTTTGTTCATTGTCGGAGCGGATATGTTTATGGTAACGTATCCGTAAACCGAAATTTTCTTTCAAAACTATACAGAGCATATGTCCATTATCGGAGTGGGGACGTTCGTGAAAACGCATCCATAAACCAAAATGTTCAAACAAAACTGTGCAAACAAATGTTCATTATCGGAGCAAATAAGTTTATGGTAACCTATCTGTGAACCGAAATGATCATCCCGAGACTGATCATCTCATAACTACGCAAACATGAGCTTGTGTCCATTCATCGGAACAACTGCTTCTCAACAATGACAATGCAAGCAAAGCATTTATAGATTTATCGCATGAAAACAATACACATAAAAGTTTACCGACCAAAAAGATATTATATTCCTCGACCGCAGGGCTTAGCCAATCAACAACCAAGCAATAATAATAGTTCTTATGAAGACTACAATTTGGATAAAGCCGTCCAGCCGTTAAACATAAAAAGAAAGGAGGAAGTTTTAAACTAAACAAAGAAAAGATGATCATAATCCTCCGTTATCTGAGGGGTCATGACCACCCTCTGCTCCGGCTCTGCCAGTTGCTAAGCTACATCACCTCCAGGCGCTTTGTCTTCTTCGGGTACCGTCTTGACAAACTCTATGATGGTTTCCTCAAGAACAGCCTCATTGCCTTTCTCAAAAGATGGCTCGGGGGTTGGTTCCTCAGCTAAACCTGGCGTTCCCTTGTTCGAGCCAGAAAAATTCTAGATGTCAATGCTTGCAGCAGCCATTTCCATGGGCTCGCCATCATTGAGCTCCTTCAGTATATCAGAACGAACAGGAGACAACTTCAGGGTTCCCTTCATCTTGGCCACAAGCTTAGCAAATGCCTCGTGGGCTCCTTCCAACTCCTGTTTTTGCTCAGCCAAGTTCCTCACCTCGAGATCAAGAGACGGCGGTTTGGCACTTTGAAGCAATCCTATGAACTGGAGGTTGCCTTCAATCTGAGCTAGGTCGAGCATATTCTCCTTCGGCTCACCATCGATTTCGTTAAGCAGTTTCGCCGCTCGAGAGACTTTACATTCAAACGACAACATCATCTCGCGCTTGGCCTCAAGAACGGCTCGCTCAACCTTGCTCTCGTGGAACTCATTCACTGCTTCTAGCTGCCTTGTCAAGCTAGCTATGTGAGAATCCCGTCTTCCTTTGCCAGATTCCAGCCGCATGATCCGCTCCTCAGCTTCTTTGATGTGCTTCCTATGCCCTTCTGCGTCAGCTTCGAGATCTTTGATCCTCTTGACAGCTTTTTCGTGCTCAGCAGCGTGGTTTGCCTCGGCTTCTTTGAGCTTCCCATCCAGCTCAATGGCTTTCCGCCTAGCGTCTTCGACCCTCTCACGGTCCTTACGAGCGTCAGATTCATACCCGATAACTAGGGCTGTCAATTTGGGCTAAAGCCCGCGGGCCCCGCCCGACCGCCCCGACCGCCCCGCCGCGGGACGGGTGATGGTCAAAAATTTTCAGCCCATTTACAAGCGGGTCTCGCGGGGCGGGGTATTTAAAATGAGATTTTTTGCGGGTAAACCCCGCGGGTTTGCGGGTTACCGCGGGCTTTTTTAAAAAATTAAAAATATATTAATATTAAATATTTATTCTACTAATATTACTAAATTATTAAAATATTATATAATATATATAAATTAAGTAACAAAATTTAATTTTTCAAAGAAAATTATGTATTTATTTTTTATAATATTTAAATTTTATTATTAAATTAATTAAAATATATATAAATTATTATTTTTTATTTTTCAAAATCTTCGCGTGTTACCTGCGGGGCGTGTGCGGGTTCATTATTTTGACCCGTGAATTTTCCGGGGCGGGTCGGGGTGGGTCAAAAAATTTAAACATGTTGCGGGGCGGGTCTAGCGGGGCGGGGTTGACCCGCTTGACAGCCCTACCCATAACCATCTTGTTAAGATGGGATATGAACTGCACGACAACAAGAATGCTGTTATTGAATGAGCTTAAATGGTTCGGGTCATGAAAACAAAACATAGCATTATAATATACCTTGACGCCCCGAAGAGACATCTCGCTATAGGCCTTGTCCCTGGACAGGTGATCTTTGAGAAAAGAGCCGCGGACGCTGAGGCATCATTGTAAGTGTGGGAGTATAAATCCACGCCAATTGAATTCGTCGAGTCTTTTAGAGAGATCTGAAATTTCTGAATAAAAACCATCCAAAAAACACGAGCAGAGATCCAAAGATGGTATTTTATTAAGCTGCTTGGAAAGCTTTTTGTATGAGAGCAAAAGTACAGGGTTTTGCTAGGTCAATTGCGGATCCCCTTTTCAGAGGGTTTACATCAGTATATATATAAGTTTCAGTCGGCTAAGTTAATGCCTAAAGAGATAAGGAAGATTTCCTAATTTCTAGGGATTTCCTTTTAACAAAGTCGGCTCGGGTGGACTTTTATTCATGGGCTTTAACCTTGTCATCTCTTTTGTGGGTTTAAATTTGTGGGCTCGTCGCATCGGCCCAAATCTCTTATCGCTGAACCATGGCTCGGGTGACCCCATGGTTCACGGCTCGGGTGACACCATGGTTCACGGCTCGGGTGACACCATGGCTCACGGCTCGAGCGACACCATGGTTCACGGCTCCGGTGACACCATGGTTCACGGCTCGGGTGACACCATGGTTCATGGCTCGGGTGACACCATGGTTCACGGCTCGGGTGACACCATGGCTCACGGCTCGAGCGACGCCATGGTTTACGGGTCGGATGACACCATGGTTCACGGCTCGGGTGTCGAGGGTTGTCTTTGAACCTGACCCGTCTTGTCTTCAATTGAGATCACAATACCCGAACCAATTGCCCATGGTTCGGGGGTTCTCGCGCAACCTTCCCCTGCCATGATTAGGGGACACCCGATCCAACTCCTTCCTTCACGGTTCGGGGACACCCGATCCAACTCTTCTCTTCATGGTTGGGAGAAACCCGATCCAACTCCTTCCTTCACGGTTCGGGGACACCCGATCCAATTCTTCTCTTCGTGGTTGGGGGCAACCCGATCCAACTCCAACCTTCACGGTTCGGGGACACCCAATCCAACTCCTTCACTTCACGGTTAGGGGAAACCCCGATCCAACTCTTCTCTTCATGGTTGGGGGAAACCCGATCCAACTCCTTCCTTCACTGTTCGAGGACACCCGATCCAACTCCTTCACTTCACGGTTAGGGGAAACCCGATCCAACTCTTCTCTTTATGGTTGGGGGAAACCCGATCCAATTCCTTCCTTCACGGTTCGGGGACACCCGATCCAACTCCTTTACTTCACGGTTCGGGGAAACCCGATCCAACACTTCTCTTCACGGTTAGGGGAAACCCGATCCAACTCTTCTCTTCACGGTTAGGGGTACAACTGCTAGCGTTTCTCCATACTTAGCCATTTTTTTAACTGTTGATTCTCAGGAGGTGGAATCTGACCCCAACAGTTAGCCCCTAGCTTGGCAGTATCAGTAATGTTAGTGCCGAGCTGTGAGCAGCCGAGTGAGATCAACGACCCTCGTGGTCGCCCTAACTGTCTTTCCGACGATGATCCTGAACCATGATCCGTGGATAACCCGAACCATCTCTCTGTAGTGTTACCGTGTTTATAGCATTGTTGATTCAGTTCGGGTACGCCTTCCTTCATAAAATCAGTTCGGGGTTTTGCTGCCCTGGTACCTTTATCGGGGAGTGCAAGCATTTTTGCTGGTTCCCGAGGCGAGTGACGTCACCATTTGCCTAGATAATCCGCGATACTTCTCATCTCTTCAACACTTCACTTCTCCGAAAATTTCTTCATATCAGGTAACCTCTCTTTTTTTTCTCTCTCTAATTTTTGCTTAAGTTATTTTTAAATAGAACCTCCGTTGTTCTTCCTTCGCCGCCGATCCATTCAAATTTCCCGATCCACATTCAACTGGCTCCGCCGCTATCTCAATTTGTTCTTCAGTTTCCTAAAGGCTTTGATCTGTTTTGATAGGCTGCTGAGAACCCCGATCCATCCTCTAAATCTTAAAAACCTAGATTTTCTTTCGCGAGCTGTTACGGATCCCTATCTGTTCTCTTCCAAAGACCCCGATCTGTTTTTCAGTTTAAAAAGGATGTCTTAGTCGTCTGCGTCCCCCGATCCGTATACTCACTTGTTTGGCGTTTCAGTAGGGTCTTCGATTCCTGAACCAACTTTCTCTTCCGATCCGTTTCTTGCCCGACACTGTAGCCGGGAAGACTCTTTTGGTGCACGTGTTTCAGAGGATCTGGATGACCCAAGTGGTTCTGGGATAGGACCCTCTCTCCTTGGCAGAAAAATGGTTCTCTCTGAATCCTCGAGAGCTGGCAGCAATTCCGGGAATCCTTCAAGGTTTGACGTGCCTCAGCATTATGATTCTCCTTTCGACGAGGCAGTGAACCCGTTTACTGACGTAGTGGATCCCGATATGCCAAAAGTCGAACCAAAAGACTGGTTTTTTGACCCAGCCGTGGCTAGGCAGGAATTGAAGCGTTTGATGGGTCCCAACCGTCAAGCTCCAAGGACAAAGAAAAACAAGAGGTGACCCGATCCACCTGGTTCAACCCTCTCAACCGTGGATTCATTAACGGCTCTTAGACATAGATTTTGCATTGCGGAAGAAGTTGAGCTTGTTCTTCCTTCACCATCAGACCGAGCCACTCATCCCCCCTCATCATTTCACTCCCTACGAAGGCTTCTTCTACCACTGCCTGTTGTGGGTCCCGATCCCTGAAGTTATTCTACAGTTTCTTTGGAAGTATAACTTGGCCATTTCTCAAATCAACGCTCGGGGAATCCGGCACATGGTTGGTATTTCAACCAGGAGCTATGAATGTGACGTGGAAATTAGCGTCGAGTACCTGATGCACTTGCTCGAATTCAGGCGTCGTAATAAGAGAGAAATGAAGTATTACGTGTCGGGTAAAGCCAGGAGGAACATTATAAGGGGTTTCCCGTCCAAAGATGATAATTGGAAAGAGTATTTCTTTTTTGTTCCTATCACCAAAGCATCGGTG
Organism: Pseudoturritis turrita; assembly: GCA_900406555.1. Taxonomy (NCBI): domain Eukaryota; kingdom Viridiplantae; phylum Streptophyta; class Magnoliopsida; order Brassicales; family Brassicaceae; genus Pseudoturritis; species Pseudoturritis turrita. The sequence continues at coordinate 832,708 of OVBL01000514.1, forward strand.
GGTTCGACGTGCCTTCGATCTATCAAGTCTGGCTGGGGGGAAATTGGTAGCCGATCCGTTGCTCGACTGGGGCCACGGCTCGGGTTTTTTATTAATTAACATTTTTTTATTTTTAGGTTTTTCTAACCTCATATAAATGTCTGTCTTGCAGTGTGTCATCTCCGTCTTTCGTTGCCCCCCGATCTGTCAGAGGTTCACGAAGCGCTTTCAGCTCGCAAGTGTAACTGGTCAAGAGATTTCAATTTTCGACGAGTAGAGAGAGCCCGAGCACTTTCCGAAGGACAATCAGTTGAGTAGTCATCTTCCTCTCATTCCTCAAGAGATACTATGGGAAGACCAACTTTCAGGGATCGGGCAGCAGCGAAAGCCAAAGCGGAGGCGGAGGCTAAAGAGAGAGCACAACAGGCGAAGGCGTTGAATCAATCTCGTCCCCCAAGTTCCCAACTTTCCACAGCCATCGTCCCCGAACCAACCCTTGCTAAAAGTGTTCCCGAACCGACTCCTTCCCCTTTGGCTCATGGAGGAGTCATCTTGGGGCTTCGTCCAGCCGATTCCCAAATCTTGCCTCACAAGGACAAAGGCAAAGGGAAAGCCAATGAGGAAACCATCATAGAGTTTACTGAGATGTTCGAGGAAGGCAAAGCGCCTGAAGCAGATGTAGCCGAGCATCCGGCAGAACCAGCGCAAAGGGTGATCATGACCCCTGAGATAACAGAGGATTATGATCCTCTTTTCTTTGTCTAGTATAAAACTCTCTTTCTTTTTTTTTGTTTTATGCCTGGACAGCTTTATCCGAGTTGTCTAAGAACTTATTATCTTCTTTTATCATCCGGTTTATAAGAGAATGCCTTGTGTCTTGATAAACATGTTTTCGAATAGATATATGAATGCTTTGCTTGATAAAGTGTCGCCGTTTTAGATAACTGGTTCTAAGTATGAGTTTGCATAATAGTTTGTTTGAGATGAACAATTCGGCTTACAGATATGTTACTGGACACTTTCCTGCTCTGAAATTGAACATAAGTTTGCATAGTTTAGTTCTTGAATATTTCGGTTTACGGATATATTACCATAAATGTATTCGCTCCGACAATGAACATATGCTTGTATAGCGTAGGATGAACATTTTGTTTTACGGATATATTACCATAAACATATGCACTCCGATAATGAACAAAGTATTTGTATAGGGCACTTTTTAATCCCGAGACGGATGTGATAGTTTAGATCTGAGATGGATGCGAAAGTTTCACTATTGTGGCCAACAATAGTGAAGGTGTGGCGAGATGCCCGTAGTCTATTTTGTTAAGACTTAGTGATCTTTGAAGGATGTTTAGGTAAAGATTGTCTGTGAAAGAAAAGCTTTGATAGATTGTAGACTCTATTTACAAAGATGGGAGTATACGAGTATGCGTATACGTACCCACTCCCCCCCTTTTGAAAGAAGGGGTACAACTGAACCCATTCGAAGACGAGCTGCCTACGTACCCTTTGCAGGGATCAAGTCGCCCCGTAGTTCATGTAAAGTAGCTCAGTTATAATACTTCTTGAGATGCATTGCGTTCCATGATCTCGGGACTGGAACATCTGCCATGCTGGCAAGTTTGTAAACCCCAGGTTTGACTGCCTCGGTAATCTTGTAAGGTCCTTCGCAATTTGCTCCCAGTTTCCGGCATTCGTTTCCGCGGTGTTCGGAAAAACCTTGCGCAAGACTAAATCTCCTTCGTAGAATCTTCGTCCTCGAACGTTGGAGTTGTAGTATTTTGATGCCGCGTTCTGATAGTTCTGGATCCTGATCAAGGCTTGATCCCTTCTTTTGTTGATCAAGTCCAACTCGTCGTGCATCAATAGGTCATTGAGCCCTTCTTGTTCTGGTAGTGGTCGGTGGCAAATTCCTGGAAAATATATCTCTGGTGGGATGACACACTCTGTTCCATACACGAGGGCGAATGGGGTTACCCCCGTTGCTCGTCTTGGGGTGGTGCGATGAGGCCAAAGTACTCCCTCCAGCTCTTCAGCCCAGCGTCCCTTTTTCTCATCAAGGCACTTTTTCAGGCCATCGAGTATCGTTTTGTTGATTGCTTCGGCCTGTCTGTTCCCTTGTGGATATCTTGGAGTAGACTTGCTGAGTCTGATTTTCCATTTGTCGCAGAAACCTTCGAAACGATTTGAGATGAACAGTGAGCCATTGTCTGTGACGATCTCGTATGGTACTCCATGCCGGCATATGACATTTTTCCATACAAAGGCTTCCACCTGTGCATCTTTAATGCTAGCAAATGAATCGGCTTCGACCCATTTCGAGAAATAATCTGTCAAAACCAGCAGGAAGCGTTTTTGTTTTAAGGGATGCAGCGGCCCGGCAATGTCCATAGACCATCGCATGAATGGATACGGCGACGAGATGGATGAAAGCACTTCCGATGGTTGGTGAATCATCGGCGCGTGGCGTTGGCATTTTTTGCATTTGGCGGATAACATCTTGCAATCTTTGGCCATTGTTGGCCAATAATAACCATGACGTTTGACTTTTATTGCCAGTGCTCTTCCTCCAGAGTGATTGCCACACGAACCGTTGTGACCTTCCTCCATTATCTTTCTTGCGTCCTTTCCTTCCACACAGCTGAGCAAGGGTCCTGAGAAACTCCACTTGAAGACATTCCCATCGAGTAAAACGTAACGAGCTGCCTGAGCTCGGAGCTTGCGAGCAGCCCATTTTTTGGTTGGTAAGATTCCGTCGTATATGTATCCTCTGATTGCGCCGAGCCACTCCTTGTCGCAGCCATATTCTGTATCGTTGTTGATCTCGTTTGCTTCTCCGTCGGGTTCGATGGCAGGGTCGTTGCTGCTTTCCATGGTTGGTGATTCTGCAAAAATGGCTTCTTCCATTGGGGCAATATTTGACTCCGCGGGTGGTTGGTTTGCCAATTCTTCCTTCATTCGATCCATCACTTCTTGCTCAGTTGTTACTTCCGTTGTTTGTCTAACCGCTTGTGAATGAGTTATGGCATTCACTGAATCGCCAAGATTAATGCTTGGGTGCTGGATGAATTCTACCGGGATTACTCTCCTTAGATTTGGATCGGAAGTCGATGCAAGGGCTGCAAGCGCATCGGCCGGGGTGTTCTCCCCTCGTGGAATGCGTGTTAGGATGAATTGTTTGAACTATGAAGCCAATTCCTTGAAAATCTTCAAGTAAGCTTCCATTCGAACATCCTTTGCTGCGTATTCACCGTTGAACTGATTTGCGACCAGCTGGGAATCGCATAATGCATGGAGTTGCTCGATCTTTAGGCCATTAGCAAGTTTCATCCCGGCAATCAAGGCTTCGTACTCTGCTTCATTATTGGATGCATTGAGGCCAAGGCGGAATGACTGTTCCAGTAGTTCGCCAGTTGGAGAAGTTATCTGTATCCCGACTCCCGAGCCATTTTTTGAAGATGAGCCATCAACGTGGAGTTTCCAGAGCTGGCCTTGCATTTCGTCGTCAATGCCTTCTTCGGGGAGTTCGATAAGAAAATCAGCCAGGACTTGGGATTTGGCACACATTCGTTCGCGATACTCAATGTCATACTCGCTCAGTTCGATTGCCCAGTTTGCTAACCTCCCTGACTGACTTGGGCTATGCAGAATGGACCTTATCGGGAAGGTGCTCAGGATGACGATTGAGTGCGACTGGAAATATGGCCTTAGCTTTCTTGCCGACATAACTATGGATAGCGCCAATTTCTCCATTTGTGAGTACCTTGTTTCAGCGTCTATTAGGGTTTTACTGACGTAAAATATTGGCTTCTGTTCCCCACGCTCGTCTCGAATCAACACGCCGCTTACTACTGTGGCGGAAACTACGGTGTACAGAAAAGTGGTTCTCCTGCTTCTGTTTTTGTGAGAACTAGAGGAGTAGCCAGGTAGCTCTTTAGTTGTTGAAAAGCCTCCTCGCATTTCTCCGTCCACCCGAACTTCTTGTTCCCTCGCAAGGTATCGTAGAAAGGTAGGCATTTGTCGGTGGATCGTGAGATGAATCGGTTAAGTGTGGCTACCCTCCCGGTAAGTCGTTGCACTTCCCTTTTTGTCTTTGGTGAAGTTATATTGATGAGTGCGTCGATTTGCTTAGGATTGGCCTCAATGCCGCAGTGAGTTACTAGGTAACCAAGGAATTCCCCGGAGGTGACTGCGAATCTGCACTTGGTCGGGTTTAACTTCATGTTATGAAAATTCAGTTGCGAGAAGCATTCCTTGAGATGAGTGACGTGATCCTGTTCTTTCAGAGATTTCACCAGCATGTCATCTATGTAAACCTCCATTGTCTTTCCGAGTTGATCAGCGAACATCTTGTTCACCAGACGCTGGTACATTGCTCCGGCATTTTTCAGGCCAAATGGCATCACCTTGTAACAATAAATTCCTCGATCTGTTATGAAAGCGGTCTTCTCGCGATCGTCGGGGTTCATCAAGATCTGGTTGTAACCTGAGAAGGCATCCATGAAAGATAGTAGTGCATTCCCTGCCATTGCTTCAACTAGGCGATTGATATGCGGAAGGGGAAAGCTGTCTTTTGGACAAGATTTATTCAAGTCAGTGAAGTCCACGCATACGCGCCATTTTCCATTCTTCTTCTTGACCACTACTGGGTTGGCCAGCCAATCCGAGTATTTTACCTCAGTTATTGAACCAACGCGCATGAGTCTTTCTACTTCGTCGTTGACTGCTTTGGCTCTGTCTGGCCCAAGCTTTCTCCTTTGCTGCTTTACTGGTTTGAATGTTGGGTTAACATTCAGCTCGTGGCTTGTTATGCTGATATCGATGCCAGGCATATCTTCTGCTTCCCATGCGAAGGTGTTGATATTTCTCTTCAAAAATGCAATGAGTTCTTCTTTGATCTTTTCATCCAACATTCCTCCGATTTCTGCACATTGCTCTAGATGTTTATTGTCGATGCAAACTGATACGATGGGGTCGTAAGTTGGTTTAGACACTTCTTCTTCGCGATGGGGTTAGCGGGTTACCGCGGGCTTTTTTTTTAAAATTAAAAATATATTAATATTAAATATTTATTCTACTAATATTACTAAAATATTAAAATATTATATAATATATATAAATTAAGTAACAAAATTTAATTTTTCAAAGAAAATTATGTATTTATTTTTTATAATATTTAAATTTTATTATTAAATAAATTAAAATATATATAAATTATTATTTTTTATTTTTTAAAATCTTCGCGGGTTTCCCGTGGGGCCCGCAAAATTAAGCGGGGTGGGTGCGGGTTCATTATTTTGACCCGTGAATTTTGCGGGGTGGGTTGGGGCGGGTAAAAAAATTTAAACATGTTGCGGGGAGGGTCTAGCGGGGCGGGGTTGACCCGCTTGACAGCCCTACCCATAACCATCTTGTTAAGATGGGATATGAACTGCACGACAACAAGAATGCTGTTATTCAATTAGCTTAACTGGTTCGGGTCATGAAAACAAAACATAGCATCACAAATACCTTGACGCCCCGAAGAGACATCTCGCTATAGGCCTTGTCCCTAAGCAGGGTGTCGGATGGCGAAAAACGATCACCTGGACAGGTGATCTTCGAGAAAAGAGTCGCGGATGCTGAGGCATCATTGTAAGTGTGGGAGTATAAATCCACGCCAATTGAATTCGTCTAGTCTTTTAGAGAGATCTAAAATTTCTGAATAAAAACCACCCAAAAAAACACGAGCAGAGATCCAAAGATGGTATTTTATTAAGCTGCTTAGAAAGCTTTTTGTATGAGAGCAAAAGTACAGGGTTTTGCTAGGTCAATTGCGGATCCCCTTTTCAGAGGGTTTACGTAAGTATATATATAAGTTTCAGTTGGCTAAGTTAATGCCTAAAGAGATAAGGAAGATTTCCTAATTTCTAGGGATTTCCTTTTGGCAAAGTCGGCTCGGGTGGACTTTTATTCATGGGCTTTACCCTTGTCATCTCTTTTGTGGGTTTAAATTTGTGGTTAGCCGTTTTTTAACTGTTGATTCTCAAGAGGTGGAATCTGACCCCAACAGTTAGCCCCCAGCTTGGCAGTATCAGTAATGTTAGTCCCAAGCTGTGAGCAGCCGAGTGAGATCAACGACCCTCGTAGTCGCCCGAACTGTCTTTCCGACGATGATCCCGAACCATGATCCGTGGATAACCCCGAACCATCTCTCTGTAGTGTTACCGTGTTTATAGCATTGTTGATTCAGTTTGGGTACGCCTTCCTTCATAAAATCAGTTCGGGGTTTTGTTGCCTTGGTACCTTTATCGGGGAGTGCAAGCATTTTTACTGGTTCCCGAGGCGATTGACGTCACCATTTGCCTAGATAATCCGCGACACTTCTCATTTCTTCAACACTTCACTTCTCCGAAAATTTCTTCATATCAGGTAACCTCTCTCTTCTTTCTCTCTCTAATTTTTGCTTAAGTTATTTTTAAATATAACCTCCGTTGTTCTTCCTTCGCCACCGATCCATTCGAATTTCCCGATCCACATTCAACTGGCTCCGCCGCTATCTTTGAGTTTCCCGGCGGTTTGTTTGAAGACTTGGATCTTACTCTCCATTTTTCTAAAGGATCTCAATTTGTTCTTCAGTTTCCTAAAGGCTTTGATCTTTTTGATAGGCTGCTGAGAACCCCGATCCATCCTCCGAATCTTAAAAACCTAGATTTTTTTTCGCGAGCTGTTAAGAATCCCTATCTGTTCTCTTCCAAAGACCCCGATCAATTTTTCAGTTTAAAAAGGATGTCTCAGTCGTCGGTGTCCCCCGATCCGTATACTCGCTTGTTTGGCGTTTCAGTAGGGTCTTCGCTTCCCGAACCAACTTTCTCTTCCGATCCGTTTCTTGCCCGACACTGTAGCCGGGAAGACTCTTCTGGTGCACGTGTTTCAGAGGATCTGGATGACCCAAGTGGTTCGGGGATAGGACCCTCTCTCCTTGGCAGAAAAATGGTGCTCTCTGAATCCTCGAGAGCTGGCAGCAATTCCGGGAATCCTTCAAGGTTTGACGTGCCTCAGCTTTACGATTCTCCTTTCGATGAGGCCGTGAACCCATTTACTGACGTAGTGGATCCCGATCTGCCTCAAACCAGAAGACTGGGTTTTTGACCTAGCCGTGGCTAGGCAGGAATTGAAGCGTTTGATGGGTCCCAACCGTCAAGCTCCAAGGACAAAGAAAAACAAGAGGCGACCCGATCCACCTGGTTCAACCCTCTCAACCGTGGATTCATTAACGGCTCTTAGACATAGATTTGGCATTTCAGAAGAAGTCGAGCTTGTTCTTCCTTCACCATCAGACCGAGCCACTCATCCCCCCCTCATCATTTCACTCTCTACGAAGGCTTCTTCTATCACTGCCTGTTGTGGGTCCCGATCCATGAAGTTATTCTACAGTTTCTTTGGAAGTATAACTTGGCCATTTCTCAAATCAACGCTCGGGGAATCCGGCACATGGTTGGTATTTTAACCAGGAGCTATGAATACGACGTGGAAATTAGCGTCGAGTACCTGATGCACTTGCTCGAATTCAGGCGTCGTAATAAGAGAGAAATGAAGTATTACGTGTCGGGTAAAGCCAGGAGGAACATTATAAGGGGTTTCCCGTCCAAAGATGATAATTGGGAAGAGTATTTATTTTTGTTCCTATCATCAAAGCATCGGTGGGTTCGACGTGCCTTCGATCTGTCAAGTCTGGCTGGGGGGAAATTGGTAGCCGATCCGTTGCTCGACTTGGGCCACGGCTCGGGTTTCTTATTAATTAAATTTTTTTCTTTTTAGGTTTTTCTAACCTCGTATAAATGTCTGTCTTGCAGTGCGTCATCTCCGTCTTTCGTTGCCCCCCGATCTGTCAGAGATTCACGAAGCGCTTTCAGCTCGCAAGTGTAACTGGTCAAGAGATTTCAATTTTCGACGAGTGGAGAGAGCCCGAGCCCTTTCCGAAGGACAATCAGTTGAGCAGTCATTTTCCTCTCATTCCTCAAGAGATACTATGGGAAGACCAACTTTCAGGGATCGGGCAGCAGCGAAAGCCAAAGCGGAGGCGGAGGCTAAAGAGAGAGCACAACAGGCGAATGCGTTGAATCAATCTCGTCTCCCAAGTTCCCAACTTTCGACTGCCATCGTCCCTTGCTAAAAGTCTTCCCGAACAGACTCCTTCCCCTTTGGCTCATGGAGGAGTCATCTTGGGGCTTCGTCTAGCCGATTCCAAAATCTTGCCTCACAAGGACAAAGGCAAAGGAAAGCCAAGGAGAAGAAGGCCCCGAGCAGAAAAAGACAGTCATCTGTGGATGACAAGGATGAGGGGGCGTTGAAGCGACTACGACGCGTGGAAGCAAACCGAGCTATCCCCGAAGCAATTCCTCTCTCTACCATTCCCCTAAATGCCGAGGGGGCTTACAACGATGGTTCTGCATCTACGACTATCTTCTCCAAGATCACCTGTCAAGGTGATCGTTTTCCACCATCTGATACCCTACTTAAGGATAAGGCCTACAGCGAGATGTCTGTTCGGGGCGTCAAGGTATGCGTAATGTTATTTGTTTCGATCCGAACAATCTTTAGCTTACGTAATAATAGTATTCTGGTTGTTCTTGTAGTTTATCTCCCATCTTAACAGGATGGTCATTGGATATGAATCCGACGCCCGTAAGGATCGGGAGAGAACTGAGCTGGATGGGAAGCTCAAAGAAGACGAGGCAAACCATGCCACTGAACGAGAGAGAGCTGCTAAGAAGATCAAGGATCTTGAAGCTATCGCAGAAGGGCATCAGAAGCACATTAAGGAAGCCGACGAGCGAATTATGCGGCTGGAATCTGGCAAGGTGCGACGTGATGCTCATATAGCTAGCCTGATGAGGCAGTTAGAAGCAGCAAATGAGCGTCATGAGAGTAAGGTTGAACAAGCTGTTATAGAGGCCAAGCGTGAGATGCTGCTGAAAAAATTTTCAGTGGTATAATTGGATGTCAAAGACATTTATTATTCTATTCTTTCGTACTCCAAATCAAGTTATTTTTTTCTTTCAAATTTTATTATATATTATTTTCAAAACAAAAAAGACATTCAAATATTTAAAACCCAACTTTTTTTACCTTTTTTTTAATAAAATTTGGTTATTAAAAAATTTGTTGAAGGCAAAATTTCCCGAGCCAAAAATCTCCTTGGCCAGATTTAAGGTGAGCCGAAAGAAAACATGCTCGACCTTGCACAGATTGAAGGCAATCTTCAATTTATCTCGCTGCTTCAGAGTGATGAGACACCTTCTTTCGATGCCGAGGCAACGAGCTTAGCCGAACAGAGAGAGAGTTTACAAGGAGCTCATGAAACGTTTGCTCAGCTTGTGGCCGAGATGAAAGGAGTGCTAAAGCTATCCCCTGTCCGTTCTGATATTTTGAAGGAGCTCAATGACGGTGAGCCTATGGAGACTGCCGCTGCAAGCGTCGGGATCCAGGATTTTTCCGGTTCTAACAAAGGAACGCCAGGTTTAGCTGAGCTTAGTTTAAAGGAGATTGTTGCCGAAACAGTTCCCGAACCAACTCCTGAAAAAGCCAACGAGGCCGCCATAGAGGAAACCGTCATAGAATTTGCTGAGATGTTCGAGGAAGGCAAAGCGCCTAAAGCAGATGTAGCCGAGCATCCGGCAGAACCAGCGCAAAGGGTGATCATGACCCCTGAGATAACAGAGAATTATGATCCTCTTTTCTTTGTCTAGTTTAAAACTCTCCTTCTTTTTTTTTTGTTTTATGCTTGGACAGCTTTATCCGAGTTGTCTAAGAACTTATTGTCTTCTTTTATCACCTGGTTTATAAGAGAATGCCTTGTGTCTTGATAAACATGTTTGCGAATAGATATATGAATGCTTTGCTTGATAAAGTGTCGCCGTTTTAGATAACTGGTTCTAAGTATGAGTTTGCATAGTAGTTTGTTTGAGATGAACAATTCGGCTTACAGATATGTTACTAGACACTTTCCTGCTCCGAAATTGATCATAAGTTTGCATAGTTTAGTTCTTGAACATTTCAGTTTACGGATATATTACCATAAATGTATTCGTTCCGACAATGAACATATGCTTGTATAGTGTAGGATGAACATTTCGGTTTACGGATATGTTACCGTAAACATATGCACTCCGATAATGAACAAAGTATTTGTATAGGGCACTTTTTAATCCCGAGACGGATGTGATAGTTTAGATCTGAGATGGATGCGAAAGTTTCACTATTGTGGCCAACAATAGTGAAGGTGTGGCGAGATGCCCGTAGTCTATTTTGTTAAGACTTAGTGATCTTTGAAGGATGTTTAGGTAAAGATTGTCTGTGAAAGCAAAGCTTTGATAGATTGTAGAATCTGTTTACAAAGATGAGAGTATACGAGTATGCGTATACGTACCCACTCCCCCCCCACTTTTGAAAGAAGGGCGGCAACTGAACCCATCCGAAGACGAGCTGCCTACGTACCCTTTGCAGGGATCAAGTCGCCCCGTAGTTCATGTAAAGTAGCTTAGTTATAATACTTCTTGAGATGCATTGCGTTCCATGATCTTGGGACTGGAACATCTGCCATGCTGGCAAGTTTGTAAACCCCAGGTTTGACTACCTCGGTAATCTTGTAAGGTCCTTCCCAATTTGCTCCCAGTTTCCGGCATTCGTTTCCGCGGTGTTCGGAAAAACCTTGCGCAAGACTAAATCTCCTTCGTAGAATCTTCGTCCTCGAACGTTGGAGTTGTAGTATTTTGCTGCCGCGTTCTGATAGTTCTGGATCCTGATCAAGGCTTGATCCCTTCTTTTGTTGATCAAGTCCAACTCGTCGTGCATCAATAGGTGATTGAGCCCTTCTTGTTCTAGTAGTGGTCGGTGGCAAATTCCTGGAAAAAATATTTCTCTGGTGGGATGACACACTCTGTTCCATACACGAGGGCGGATGGGGTTACCCCCGTTGCTCGTCTTGGGGTGGTGCGATGAGACCAAAGTACTCCCTCTATCTCTTCAGCCCAGCGTCCCTTTTTCTCATCAAGGCGCTTCTTCAGGCCATCGAGGATTGTTTTGTTGATTGCTTCGGCCTGTCCGTTCCCTTGTGGTTATCTTGGAGTAGACTTGCTGAGTCTGATTTTCCATTTGTCGCAGAAACCTTCGAAACGATTTGAGATGAACAGTGAGCCATTGTCCGTGACGATCTCGTATGGTACTCCATGCCGGCATATGACGTTTTTCTATACAAAGGCTTCCACCTGTGCATCTTTAATGCTAGCAAATGAATCTGCTTCGACCCATTTCGAGAAATAATCTGTCAAAACCAGCAGGAAGCATTTCTGTTTTAAGGGATGCAGCGGCCCGGCGATGTCCATAGACCATCGCATGAATGGATACGGCGACGAGATGGATGAAAGCACTTCCGATGGTTGGTGAATCATCGGCGCGTGGCGTTGGCATTTTTTGCATTTGGCGGATAACATCTTGCAATCTTTGGCCATTGTTGGCCAATAATAACCATGACGTTTGACTTTTATTGCCAGTGCTCTTCCTCCAGAGTGATTGCCATACGAACCGTTGTGACCTTCCTCCATTATCTTTCTTGCGTCCTTTCCTTCCACACAGTTGAGCAAGGGTCCTGAGAAACTCCACTTGAAGACATTCCCATCGAGTAAAACGTAACGAGCTGCCTGAGCTCGGAGCTTGCGAGCAGCCCATTTTTTGGTTGGTAAGATTCCGTCGTATATGTATCCTCTGATTGCGCCGAGCCACTCCTTGTAGCAGCCATATTCTGTATCGTTGTTGATCTCGTTTGCTTCTCCATCGAGTTCGATGACAGGGTCGTTGCTGCTTTCCATGGTTGGTGATTCTGCGAAAATGGCTTCTTCCATTGGGGCAATATTTGACTCCGCGGGTGGTTGGTTTGCCAATTCTTCCTTCATTCGATCCATTACTTCTTGCTCAGTTGTTACTTCCGTTGTTTGTCTAACCGCTTGTGAACGAGTTATGGCATTCACTGAATCGCCAAGATTAATGCTTGGGTGCTGGATGAATTCTACCGGGATTACTCTCCTTAGATTTGGATCGGAAGTCGATGCAAGGGCTGCAAGCACGTCGGTCGGGGTGTTCTCCCCTCGTGGAATGCGTGTTAGGATGAATTGTTTGAACTGTGAAGCCAATTCCTTGAAAATCTTCAAGTGAGCTTCCATTCGATCATCCTTTGCTGCGTATTCACCGTTGAACTGATTTGCGACCAGCTGGGAATCGCAGAATGCATGGAGTTGCTCGATCTTTAGGCCATTAGCAAGTTTCATCCCGGCAATCAAGGCTTCGTACTCTGCTTCATTATTGGATGTATTGAGGCCGAGGCGGAATGACTGTTCCAGTAGTTCGCCAGTTGGAGAAGTTATCCGTATCCCGACTCCCGGGCCATTTTTGGAAGATGAGCCATCAACGTGGAGTTTCCAGAGCTGGCCTTGCATTTCGTCGTCAATGCCTTCTTCGGGGAGTTCGATAAGAAAATCAGCTAGGACTTGGGATTTGGCACACATTCGTTCGCGATACTCAATGTCATACTCGCTCAGTTCGATTGCCCAGTTTGCTAACCTCCCTGACTGACTTGGGCTATGGAGAATGGACCTTATCGGGAAGGTGCTTAGGACGACGATTGAGTGCGACTGGAAATATGGCCTTAGCTTTCTTGCCGACATAACTATTGATAGCGCCAATTTCTCCATTTGTGAGTACCTTGTTTCAGCGTCTATTAGGGTTTTACTGACGTAAAATATTGGCTTCTGTTCCCCACGCTCGTCTCGAATCAACACGCCGCTTACTACTGTGGCGGAAACTACGGTGTACAGAAAAGTGGTTCTCCTGCTTCTGTTTTTGTGAGAACTAGAGGAGTAGCCAGGTAGCTCTTTAGTTGTTGAAAAGCCTCCTCGCATTTCTCCGTCCACCCGAACTTCTTGTTCCCTCGCAAGGTATCGTAGAAAGGTAGGCATTTGTCGGTGGATCGTGAGATGAATCGGTTAAGTGTGGCTACCCTCCCGGTAAGTCGTTGCACTTCCCTTTTTGTCTTTGGTGAAGTCATATTGATGAGTGCGTCGATTTGCTTAGGATTGGCCTCAATGCCGCAGTGAGTTACTAGGTAACCAAGGAATTCCCCGGAGGTGACTGCGAATCTGCACTTGGTCGGGTTTAACTTCATGTTATGAAAATTCAGTTGCGAGAATCATTCCTTGAGATGAGTGACGTGATCCTATTCTTTCAGAGATTTCACCAGCATGTCATCTATGTAAACCTCCATTGTCTTTTCGAGTTGATCAGCGAACATCTTGTTCACCAGACGCTGGTACATTGCTCCGGCATTTTTCAGGCCAAATGGCATCACCTTGTAACAATAAATTCCTCGATCAGTTATGAAAGCGGTCTTCTCGCGATCGTCGGGGTTCATCAAGATCTGGTTGTAACCTGAGAAGGCATCCATGAAAGATAGTAGTGCATTCCCTGCCATTGCTTCAACTAGGCGATCGATATGCGGAAGGGGAAAGCTGTCTTTTGGACAAGATTTATTCAAGTCAGTGAAGTCCACGCATACGTGCCATTTTCCATTCTTCTTCTTGACCACTACTGGGTTGGCCAGCCAATCCGAGTATTTTACCTCAGTTATTGAACCAACGCGCATGAGTCTTTCTACTTCGTTGTTGACTGCTTTGGCTCTGTCTGGCCCAAGCTTTCTCCTTTGCTGCTTTACTGGTTTGAATGTTGGGTTAACATTCAGCTCGTGGCTTGTTATGCTGATATCGATGCCAGGCATATCTTCTGCTTCCCATGCGAAGGTGTTGATATTTCTCTTCAAAAATGCAATGAGTTATTCTTTGATCTTTTCATCCAACATTCCTCCGATTTCTGCACATTGCTCTGGATGTTTATTGTCGATGCAAACTGATACGATGGGGTCGTAAGTTGGTTTAGACACTTCTTCTTCGCGATCCAATGCGATCTGTAACTGCTATAACAGTTTCGGAAGCTCTTTCACCGGTTCTCTGTCAGTCTTTATCTTCTTGCGCTTTGAACTTGTCGTCGGATCAGTCAGCGGGTTTCTGAGCTTGTGCGCGGCGAGAAAGTAGTCACGAGACTCTTTTTGATTTCCTCGAATCATTTTCATGCCGTTTGCTGTAGGGAACTTGAGGCAGAGATGGTAGGTTGAAACGGCTGCGCGCATTGAATTTAACCAGGGGGTCCCCATGATGACGTTGTAGATGGACGGGTGATCAGCTACAGAGAATTCGACGATCTTCGTCACCTCGCCAGCTTGGACAGGCAGTTTGATTGTCCCAGTTGTCATGGTGTTTTCTCCAGAGAATCCTGTCAAGGGTTTGGGAGTAGATATTACTTCGGACAGGTCCACATTCATTCTTCTAAGAGTCTCGAGGAAGATTACGTCCACGGTGCTCCCAGTGTCAACCAATACGCATGCTACGTCGCAGTCGTTGATGATTAACTTGATCACGAGAGGGTCATCATGCGGTCTGTCGATTCCGATCGTCTCTCTTTCCTCGAATGATATCACGTCGTTTAGAAACTTAGATGGTTTAGACCAGTTGATGCTGACGTCTTCCCTTTGCTGGAATTCTTTGATTGACGAGACGGTATCTGAGCAATAGTGGGATCCTCCCATTATCATGCTTATCCTTCTTCTTGATCCGGAGGGTGGCACTTCGTCATCCCTTCTATCGCGCTTGGTGTGATCTTCTTTTGCAGGTTGGGTTTGTATGTGTTTGCGTCCATCTCGAAATCCTTGAGGCTGATGTTACCTCCAAGCTCGCCGACTGCTAATTTTTCAGCAAGCTTCAAGCCTAGAATTCGGCAGTTCGCGGTAGAATGTCCGTAGATGCGATGGTGTTCGCAGTAAGCCGTCTCGTCATAGGATCTGTCGATTTTGGTCCATGTGCTCCATGAGGTTCTTCCACGGCCTCGGCCTCTTCTTCTACCGAATCCAGGAGCGTCAATTTGATAGTTATGAGCTCCTCGAAACCCTCCCTCGTGTTGGATATAGCCGGAACCTTGGTTCTTCTTCCTAGCGTTGGGAGGGGCTGAAACTTGGGGAGAATGGTTCGTTGTCTTGGCCTTCCCATACTTCTCGGTTAAGATTTTCATCTCTTCTTCTTCGGTGATGAAGTTTGCAGCTCGATGCATAGCATCCTGTATAGTTGTGGGGGCGTTCAGCGTGATTTCCTTGCGAAAATCGGAGTTGAACCAGAGTGCTTGTTTCAGGGCCAACAAGGCTGCTTTATCGCTCAGGCCTTCCACTTTGGACATGACGGCTTTGAATCTTCCGATGACGCTCCGGAGTGTTTCATTCTGCCCCTGAGCCAGGGTCCACAGATCGGCGTCGGATGTTCCAGGATCCATGAATATGGAGTAATGCTTCAAGAAAGCCGCGGACAGTTGGTTATAGCTGTCGATGGAGTTCTGTTCGAGCCTGGAAAACCACTGCAGCGCTGGTCCTTTGAGATGCTCCATGAAGAGAAGGCACTGTCCGGCGTCTCTTTCATGTTCTTTGAAGTTAGAGGGTCCCATGGCTATAGCGAAATCTATTAGATGCTCTTTTGGGTCAGTCTTTCCTTCGTAGATCAGGACTTTCATCTTTCCGGGGTCTGGGATTCTTGTGCTAGTAACCGGTGCTGTGAACGGGGTGTTCTGCGCTTCCTCCAACACACGATCTATCTCTGGCACCTTGCTATTTGCTTTGTGCTTCATGGATCAGACAGCTTTTATGTCGGCAGCTGCTCGGTCCATATCTGCTCGCATCATGGCCATCTCTTCTTTCTGGCCTCGGATTCCTGCTCTTCGCTCTTCGTTGACATGTGCTTGCTCGGCCCAGAGTATGTTCTCCTCCTCCTTGGTTAGCTCTTGATCTCCTTTCTCGATGGCCTCGCATCTTTCAGTTCGGGTCTGGCTAGCCGCTAAGGGTTCGGGGTTATCGCGGCTCTCCATGTTTTGCTCCATTCGATTCTCCTCCTCCAGATTGATGATTGGGGCAGGCTCTTCTTCGATCAGTGTGTCATTTGCTCCACGCAGTCCAGAAGCTAGGTTTGCTGAGTTTTGATGGAGTGGCGGCAATCTTGCGCAGGTTCTCGGCGGGTTGACCGGGGTTGAGAAATCAGGGTTGTTGGATTGAGGCGCCTTTCGGTTCGTCTTGCTGGATCCAGACCTGATTCCACGCCTCGGGTTTGACTTGCCGTTACCAGGGCCTTCAGCTCGCCTGTCATCATGCTGTTCAGCTTTTCTTGTTCGTTCGCCTTCTTGAGCAGCATCTCCAGCATCGTCTTGATCTCTGTCAGGGCTTCTGGGTTCATCTCCAGGACTGTAGGCGATAGTGTATTTGTTGCTCCAGATCCATCGATCCCCGTGTCCTGTGGGTCGTCGGGTCGTCCGTCCCTAGTCGTCTTCTTCGAATCGTTCGTGTGGTGGTTCCTTGGAGTAAAAAAGTTTCAAATTCCCCCTGCTTTTAGAGTGATCTGAAATTTCTAATAAAAACCACCCAAAAAACACGAACAGGGATCCAAAGATGGTATTTTATTAAGCTGCTTAGAAAGCTTTTTGGATGAGAACAAAAGTACAGGGTTTTGCTCGGTCAATTGCGGATCCCCTTTTCAGAGTGTTTACATCAGTATATATATAAGTTTCAGTCGGCTAAGTTAATGCCTAAAGAGATAAGGAAGATTTTCTAATTTCTACGGATTTCCTTTTAGCAAAGTCGGCTCCCACCATGGACTTTTATTCATGGGCTTTAACCTTGTCATCTCTTTTGTGGGCTTAAATTTGTGGGCTCGTCGGCTCGGCCCAAATCTCTTATCGCTGAACCATGGCTCGGGGGACACCATGGTTCACGGCTCGGGTGACACCATGGTTCACGGCTCGGGTGACACCATGGCTCACGGCTCGAGCGACGCCATGGTTCACGGCTCGGGTGACACCATGGTTCAAGGTACGAGTGACACCATGGTTCACGGCTCGGGTGACACCATGGTTCACGGCTCGGGTGACACTATGGTTCACGGCTCGGGTGACACCATTGTTCATGGCTCGGGTGACACCATGGTTCACGGCTTGGGTGACACCATGGCTCACGGCTCAAGCGACGCCATGGTTCACGGCTCGGATGACACCATGGTCCATGGCTCGGGTGTCGATGGTTGTCTTTGAACCCGACCCGGCTTGTCTTCAATTGAATCACAGTACCCGAACCAATTGCCCATGGTTTGGGGGTTCTCGCACAACCTTCCCCTGCCATGGTTAGGGGACACCCGATCCAACTCATTCCTTCACGGTTCGGGGACACCCGATCCAACTCTTCTTTTCATGGTTGGGGGAAACCCGATCCAACTCCTTCCTTCACGGTTCGGGGACACCTGCTCCAACTCTTCTCTTCATGGTTGGGGGAAACCCGATCCAACTCCTTCCTTCACGGTTCGGGGACACCCAATCCAACTCCTTCACTTCATGATTAGGGGAAACCCAATCCAACTTTCTCTTCATGGTTGGGGGAAACCCGATCCAACTCCTTCCTTCACGGTTCGGGGATACCCGATCCAACTCCTTCACTTCACGGTTATGGGAAACCCGATCCAACTCTTCTCTTCATGGTTGGGGGAAACCCGATCCAACTCCTTCCTTTACGGTTCGGGGACACCCGATCCAACTCCTTCACTTCACAGTTTTGGGAAACCCGATCCAACTCTTCTCTTCACGGTTAGGGATACAACTGCTAGCGTTTCTCCATACTTAGCCGTTTTTTTAACTGTTGATTCTCAAGAGGTGGAATCTGACCCCAATAGTAGGCCACTTCAACGTTTATGGGAACGATGGAGAAAGGAATTGCTTCGGGGATAGCTCGGGTTAGTTCAGCGCATCGCAGTCGCTTTGACGCTTCTTCACCCTTGTCATCTACCGATGACTGGCATTTTCTGCTCGGGGCTTTCTTCTCCTTAGCCTTCCCTTTGCCCTTGTCCTTGTGCGGCAAAATTTGAGAATCAGCCGGACGGAGTCCTAGGATGACCCCTTGAGGAACCAAAGAGTCAAGGGTTGGTTCGAGTAGATTGTCAGCGGAGGTTGGTTCTTGAACAAGAGCAGTGGTAATTTGGGGGTTTGGGGGACGAGACTGACTCAACGCCCTTGACTGCTTCGTTCTTTCTTTTGCCTCTGCCTCCGCTTTGGCTTTTAGCAGCAGCCCGATCCTTGAAAGTAGGTCTTCCCATGTTGTCTCTTGAAGAATGAGAAGGAGATGATTTCTCAACTGATTGTCCTTCGGAAAGGGCTCGGGCTTTCTTCACTCGTCGAAAGTTGAAATCTCTGGACCATTTACACTTGCGAAATGAAAGCGCTTCGTAAACCTCAGACAGATCGGGAGGCAATGAAAGGCGGAGATGCCGCACTGCAAAACAAAAATATTTATACAATGTCAGAACCTAAAAAGGAAAATCGCTAAATAATAGAAACCCGAGTCGTGGCCCAAGTCGAGCAACGGATCGGCTACCAATTTCTCCCCAGCCTGACTTGACAAATTGAAGACACTTCGGACCCACCGACGCTTCGGTGATAGGGACAAAAAAGAAGTAGTCTTCCCAATTATCATCTTTGGTCATGAATCCTCCTATAACATTTCTCCTGGCTTTACTCGACACATAATACTTCAACTCTATCTTATTACGACGCCTGAATTCGAGCAAGTGTATCAGGTGTTCGACGCCAACTTCCACATCGTATTCATAACTCCTGGTTAGAATGCCAACTATATGCCTGATTACCCGAGCATTGATTTGGGCAATGGCCAAGTTGTACTTCCAAAGAAACCGTAAAATAACTTCAACCACAACAGGCAGCGGTAGAAGAAGCTTTCGTAGAGAGTAAAATGATGAGGGGGATGATTACTGGCTCGGTCTGATGGTGAGGGAAAAACAAGCTCGACTTCCTCTGAAATGCCAAACCTATGCCTAAGAGCCGTCAATGAATCCAAGTTGAGAGAGCTGAACCGGGTGGATCGGGTTGCCTCTTGGTTTTCTTCTTCCTTGAAGCTTGACGGTTAGGACCCATCAAACGCTTCAATTCCTGTCTGGCCACGGCTGGATCAAAGTACCAATCTTCTGGTTTAACTTTTGGCAGATCGGGATCCATTACATCAGTAAAAGGGTTCACCGCCTCGTCGAAGGGAGAATCGTGAAGGTGAGGCACTTCAAATTTCGGATCCCCGGAATTGCTGCCAGCTCTCGAGGATTCGGAGAGCACCATTTTCCTACAAAGGATAGAGGCTCCTACCCCAAAATCACTTGAATCATCCAGATCCTCTGAAATATTCGCACCAGAGGAATCTTCCCGGCTACAGGTTTGGGCGAGAAATGAATCAGAAGAGAAAGGTGGTTCGGGAAATGAAGATTGCCCTGAACTGCCAAACAAACGGGCATATGGCTCGGGGGACGCAGAAACAGATGACTGGGACATTGTGGGAGTCGAAATCAACACAATTAGAATTTGGCAGAGGTTTGTTAAGAGGGATGAAATTTCTGCGGATGAACCACGAATGGAAAGATCCAAGGATGGTTTTTATTAAGCTGTTTTGAAAAGCTTTTCGTACAAGTGTTTGTAGATAAAAAAAAAGTCTAGGGTTTTTGCTAAGTAAATTGCGGATCCCCTTTTCAAAGGATGTACATTGATATATATACTAGTTTGAGTCGGCCGGGTTAAGCCTAAAGAGATAAGGAAAACTTCCTAATCCTTTGGGATTTCTGTTTAAGCAAATCGGCTTGACTTCGTGGGCCTTTGCATCGTTGTAGGCCGAAGATGGGCTTGCCGTCTTCGTATAGAAATGACTTCGGCCGCGTCGTCTTCTAGCATCGTATAGAACTAACTTTGGCCGGACAGCTCCGTATGAAAATGACTTCGGCCAGGATTGTTTTCGGTAGCTTTGACTTCGGCCAGACAGTTTCGTATAAAAATAACTTTGGCCAGGATTGTCTTCGGCAGCTTTGACTTCGGCCAGACAGTTTTGTATAAAAATGACTCCGGCCAGGTTTGTCTTTGGCAGCTTTGACTTTGGCTAGACAGTTTCGTATAGATTTGACTTCGGCCAGATTACCTTCGTATGGAAATGACTTCGGCAAAACCGCTTTCGGCCAGGCTTGCCGAAGTGAGGGCTTGCCGATGTGCCTCATTTCCGAAGTGGAGGCTTACCAAAGCCGTGATTGTGCCGAAGCCATGGTCGTGCCGATGTGGATCGTAGTGGCCGAAGTGGCCAAAGTTGTCCAAGTGGCCGAAGTGGATCGTAGTGGCCAAAGTGACCGAAGTTTTCCAAGTGGCCGAAGTGGCCGAAGTTGCCTATGTGGCCGATGTAGATCGTAGTGGCCTAAGTTTTCCAAAGGCTCCAGTCTCGCCGATGTCGCCCGTTAGCCGAAGTGGCCAATCTCGCCGATGTCTCCACGTTGGCCGATGCGGGCTATGTTGGCCAAAGTCTCCTCCATTGGCCGAAGTCTCCTCTGTTGTCGAAGTGGAGCCTGGCCGATGTCTCCTCTGTTGCCGAAGTGGAGCTTGCCGAAGTCTCCTTCGTTGCCGAAGTGGAGCAAAGCTTTGCCGATGTGAGCCAAAGCTTGCCTAAGTGGAGACAAGGCTTGCTTAAGTGGAGGCAATGCTTGCCTATGTCTCTCCCTTCTTCGCCAAAGTCTCCATGCCGAAGCAAGCCAAAGCTTTGCTGAAGTGATCCAGAGCTTGCCGATGTCTCTCCCTTCTTCGCCGAAGTGGAGCAAAGCTTTGCCGATGTGAGCCAAGGCTTGCCTAAGTGGAGACAAGGCTTGCCTAGGTGGAGACAAGGCTTTCCTAGGTGGAGTCAAGGCTTGCCTAAGTGGAGACAAGGCTTGCCTAAGCGGAGACAAGGCTTGCCTATGTCTCTCCCTTCTTCGCCGAAGTCTCCATGCCGAAGCAAGCCAAAGATTTGCTAAAGTGAGCCAAAACTTGCCTAAGTGGAGACAAGGCTTTCCTAAGTGGAGACAAGGCTTGCCTATGTCCTTCCCTTCTTCGCCGAAGTCTCCATGCCAAAGCGAGCCAAAGCTTTGCCGAAGTGAGCCAAAGATTGCCGATGTCTCTCCCTTCTTCGCCGAAGTGGAGCAAAGCTTTGCTGATGTGCGCCAAAGCTTGCCTAATTGGAGACAAGGCTTGCCTAAGAGGAGACAAGGCTTGCCTATGTCTCTCCCTTCTTCACCGAAGTCTCCATGCTGGAGCGAGCCAAAGCTTTGCCGAAGTGAGTCAAAGCTTGCCGATGTCTCTCCCTTCTTCGCCGAAGTGGAGCAAAGCTTTGCCGATGTGAGCCAAAGCTTGCCTAAGTGGAGACAAGGCTTGCTTAAGTGGAGGCAATGCTTGCCTATGTCTCTCCCTTCTTCGCCAAAGTCTCCATGCCGAAGCGAGCCAAAGCTTTGCTGAAGTGATCCAGAGCTTGCCGATGTCTCTCCCTTCTTCGCCGAAGTGGAGCAAAGCTTTGCCGATGTGAGCCAAGGCTTGCCTAAGTGGAGACAAGGCTTGCCTAGGTGGAGACAAGGCTTTCCTAGGTGGAGTCAAGGCTTGCCTAAGTGGAGACAAGGCTTGCCTAAGCGGAGACAAGGCTTGCCTATGTCTCTCCCTTCTTCGCCGAAGTCTCCATGCCGAAGCAAGCCAAAGATTTGCTAAAGTGAGCCAAAACTTGCCTAAGTGGAGACAAGGCTTTCCTAAGTGGAGACAAGGCTTGCCTATGTCCTTCCCTTCTTCGCCGAAGTCTCCATGCCAAAGCGAGCCAAAGCTTTGCCGAAGTGAGCCAAAGATTGCCGATGTCTCTCCCTTCTTCGCCGAAGTGGAGCAAAGCTTTGCTGATGTGCGCCAAAGCTTGCCTAATTGGAGACAAGGCTTGCCTAAGCGGAGACAAGGCTTGCCTATGTCTCTCCCTTCTTCACCGAAGTCTCCATGCTGGAGCGAGCCAAAGCTTTGCCGAAGTGAGTCAAAGCTTGCCGATGTCTCTCCCTTCTTCGCCGAAGTGGAGCAAAGCTTTGCCGATGTGAGCCAAAGCTTGCCTAAGTGGAGACAAGGCTTGCCTAGGTGGAGACAAGGCTTGCCTAGGTGAAGACAAGGCTTGCCTAAGTGGAGACAAGGTTACCTAAGTGGAGACAAGGCTTGCCTATGTCTCTCCCTTTTTCGCCGAAGTCTCAATGCCAAAGCGAGCCAAAGCTTTGCCGAAGTGAGCCAAAGCTTGCCGATGTCTCTCTCTTCTTTGCCGAAGTGGAGCAAAGCTTTGCCGATGTGAAGCAAAGCTTGCCTAAGTGGAGATAAGGCTTGCGTAAGCGGAGACAAGGCTTGCCTATGTCTCTCCCTTCTTCGCCGAAGTCTCCATGCCGGAGCGAGCCAAAGCTTTGCCGAAGTGAGTCAAAGCTTGCCGATGTCTCTTCCTTCTTCGCCGAAGTGGAGCAAAGCTCTGCCGATGTGAGTCAAAGCTTGCCTAAGTTGAGACAAGGCTTTCCTACGTCTCTTCCTTCTTTGTCCAAGTCTCCATGCTGAAGTGAAGCTTCCTTGGCCGAAAATGGAGTTGCTTTGGCCAGAATGGCCCCTCTTGTGCTTAAGTGGACTCGTACAGATACGACTTAGGCACAATATCGGCCTTGTCCGATTCCTCGTATTTCCATACTCAGTCATTTTCTCATTGATCACGGCTGGGTGGGTTTTGACCCCAACAGTTAGCCCCCCAGCTCGGTAGTTTCAGTGATGATAGTGCCGAGGTAGAGGAAGTCCAAGCTGGGATCAATGTGCCGTGTCGATTGGTACGAGCTGAGCCGTCATGACACTGAGTCCGTTGTTTTTGATATATGCCAGGTTCTCTGTCTTCAGACTGATAATCTTTTTTCTAGTAGAAATTTCTTCATTTAACTGTGTTTTGGCCCGATTCCCAATGCATGATAACATCATCTTTTTGCTTTATGAGCCTATATATGCTTCCACTCCTCCTCACTTCCTCTTCACTTCTTCATTTTCTCAAAAACTCATGGTAACTTCTCTCTTCCCTTCTCTCTCCTCCTTTTGAAGATTTTTATTTCCGGTTGTTGTTTTT